>PVJA010052281.1:0-12466 GCA_004027025.1 Myocastor coypus
GTGACCTGAAGCCAGCTTGGTGTGTGTCCTTTCTTTCCTTTGGAGATCAAGCATCTTTCTTTTACTGTCCCACTTGGATGCTGATTTTACAGACTTTAAATTAGAAATCATTGGAAGAAGTACACCACTGGCATTTAGTAATTGACATTAATGTGGCATTTTATTATTTAAAAAGTGTTTTTACTTTTGTCATGTGATATTTTCATTAATGCCATGAAATAGGTGAGGCAAATATTATTATTCAGAACCAATTCCTATTGTCAAGTTATAGGTGAGGAACTTAAAGCTGGAAGAGAATTTTAAACCTTCAAAATATTTCTAAAGATTCAAGAGATAAGATGAGATGGATGTGGGAATATTGATGGTATTAACTATATTGCTAAAGAAATACAATAGGATACACATATGTGGAAGAATATACACTCATGTGTGTATAACTATGTATTTTATATGTGTTTATGTATAAGCATTATAAGTATATGTATACTTATATATAAGTATTATTTAAGTACTTATATGTAAGTATTATACAAATATGTATAAGTATTATGTGTATATATGTGTAATTTATTATTTTAAAGAATTAGCTCATATGATTGTGGGTTGACAAGTTCAAAACATAAGAAATCAGGCAGAAGTTAACAATGTTACAGTTTTGAGGAAAAATTTTTTCCTTCTGTGGGAAATTGCAATTTTTGCTGCTAAACCTTCCAGCTGATTGGATGAAACCACCCTACATATCAAGGTCAGTCTCTTTTACCTACATATGGCTAACAGTGGATTTTTACCTACATCTAAATAACACCTTCTCAGTTGGGTTGAAGAGCTGTTATTCATCCTACCACCTAGCCCAGCTGACAAAAAACTAAGCACCCATAGAATATTATACAAATCGTTCTAGTTGAAGTCTCAGTTTTGCAGGGGGCAGAGTGAAAAACAAATGTGAGAACAAGGCTGGGAGCACTGGTCTACGTTCCACTGACTGGACACCGCTTGAATATGAGTGAACGTCCTTTCTAGACGCAGATCCCCAGCACTCACCACGATGCCTTCATGGCCAGCAGCCAGTAAAGCCATGTAGGAATAGATAAGAACAGATGGTGATTGTAGTATTGACCACAGTGTGCTACACCAGGGACATCAGAGCCTTGTGAGCCCTAGAGATGTGCTCTGGAGCTAGACTGACTGGGGTCAAACCATAGTATCCTTGCTTCCTTGCTGAGCCATCTTAGGCAAATAACCCACCTTTAAAATTTTTTTTGTTTATCTACCTATCTATCTGCATCAGTCAGGGTTTTACTTAGAGGAACAGATATTATTACAAGATAAACAATGTATAAGGAATTACAAGACTGGCTTATAGCAGTAAGCCAGAGTCAGATGAAGAAGTATGCAGAGGCACCTACACACCGCAGACTGAAGAATTCAGTCCCATGGTCTGAAGCGCACTGCAGTGGCCTGTGCAAGTCTCTGTTCATCAGCCAGGGAGTCTGTGACAGAAGACTGAAGAGTCTGTGATGGATGCTGAAGAGTCTTTAACAGATGCTGAAAGATCCAGGCCAGAAGGTAAGGAGTCTGTGCTGCAAGCCAGACAATGAAGTCTGAGCCCAAAGCGAAGACTGAAGCTCCTCTGAGGAAGTGGAAGTTCAACCCCTTCCTCAGCCCCTTTGTATGGTCTCTTTGTGCTGAGGGGCCCCGGAAATAGCTCAGGGGCACAGTCACCCTGGGGCAGGTCCATTTCACGAGCAGGGATGTATCAACCACTACACTATTTATTTATTTAGTTATTTATTTGATACAGGGTCTTGCTATGTAGCTTAGATTTGTAGTCATCTTCCTATCTCAGCTTCCCCAGCACTGGGATTATATGCATGCACCTGAAAACCTGGGGGCTACACAGCACATGGTACCATGGGTTGATGTGTGGTACCAGGGGTACCAAGTGCTTGCCAGGCATGCACTTAGACCACGGAGCTATCTCCTCAACCAAATGACCCATCTTTTGTGTGGCCCATTTTCCTCACCTGAAAAGGAGGGAGACTATTATATTCATTGCAATGCTCATATTGGGTTACACCAGCAGAACAAGTTAATGCATGTGAAGTGCTTAACTCAGGGCCTGGCCTCGATCAACATTGGCTATTATTTCTACTAGCTACACATCCACTTCTGTTCACCTATAGGTTGTCCACACACACTGCTGTGGATTCTTCCTTCCCAAGTATTCTCTAGATTCCTAGACTGCCACTTCTAATTTTATACATTGGAGGCAGAATATTTAAATACTTCATGGTATTACCATATGGCAAAAAATCTCTCCAAATTAAAATGATCAAGTGTAGCTGAGGTAATAGTTTGCACTGCCATTAACAAAGTACAGTAAACTGGTGGCCCAAGCAATAAATATTTAGGGCCTCATAGATTTGAAGGCCGAGGTCAAGGTGCTCTCAGGGCTGGTTCCTTGTGGACCACCTGTTCCAGCTGTCCCTCAGCTTCTAGGAACCTCAGGCTCATGCATAGATAGTCTCCCTGCTGTTTTCAGGTCATCTTTCTCTACATATGTCTCTTTTTCTTTTTGTAGGACTGGGTTTGAACTCACAACCTTGCACTTGCCAGGCAGACGCTTGTGTCACACTGCTATCTGCCTAGCCCCTATATATGTCTCTTTAAGTTTCTCCCTTCTGGGAAGGACAACAATCATATTAGTCTAGACTTCATCTTCCTGACCTCATTTTAACATAATAATCTGCAAGACACTATTTTCCTATGAAGTCATGTTCACAGGTGCTAGAGGTTAGAACTTAAATATCTTTTTAGGGAGCAGAAGAAACTGAACCTACAGCTTTCACACAAGCCCAGTAAATTAGGACTGCATTTGTTCTAGTCCCAAGGGGGAGCCTTTAGCTGATGGCTAAATACCTAACTCCAAACCACACTGTGGTTCCATGCAGAAGAACTCCAGCCAGAGTGACACCAGGGACCACGCACTGCTATTTTAACATTCATTGCTGATGTCTTTCAACATCTTCTATTATATCTTACAAATGAGCATTATTTAGTTGGTGTCTGTACTAAAAAAGCATTAGAATGAAAATTGGAAGTGAAAACCCTAACAAAGGCTGTCCCAGTTGTTTTTTCATCCCTGAGACCATAATACCTGACACCCACAACTTGAAAGAGGAGACATTTGTTCTGACTCATAGTCTGTAAAGGTTTCTGGTTATAGTTGGCTGGCTTCAAAGCAGGGCAGAAAAGGGAAGCCCTTATAAGCCATGGCCCCAGTGGCCCACCTCTTCTGTCTAGATGAGCCCTCTGAACAGGTCAGCCCCTCTGAACAGTAGGTCAGCCAGAATCTCATCAGTGGGTTAACCTGCTGGTGTGTATCACGCTGCTGTGAGCATGCGAAGCTCCTCAAAGCCCTATGTATGAAGACATGAAGCTTTGAGGATACATCCAGATGCAAACCATAACAAAGGCCAAACACCATGACCATGGTGCTATTGATTTCAAAACAGAGATAGTTCAGGGAAGTATCAGAAAAAACACCAAAACCACTTTTTTTTTTTTTTTAAATCACAGCAGCTGGGAGATAGCTCAATGGTCTAAGTGCCTGCCTGGCAAGTGGAAGGACCCAAGCATGCTGTGCTGACCTCAAAATCAAACATGGTGGCACATGCCTGTAACCCCAATGGTGGGGAGACTGTGTTAGGAGTATCACTACAAGTCTGAGCTGCACAGTGAGATCCTGTACCAAATAAATGAATGAATAAAAGCTTTTTTAAAAAATTGTAATAATGGGGCTTGAGCACAGGCCTTCACACTGAGTTATATCCCTGTACCATTTTATTTTTAATTTTGAGACAGAGTCTCATTTAGTTGCTAAATTTCCCAGGCTGGGTTCAAACTTGTGATCCTCTGACTCAGCCTCCCAAAGTGCTGAGATTACAGGTATGAGCTACCTGGCTCCAGAATAATTTTTAAAGAGCACAACTACAAAGTTGTTAGTTTATAAGCTCTGAGTAGTTGTTTTTCCCACTTGGCCTTATTTTCCATACACAAATGAGTTTTGGTTCTAAAAGCCCTTGGGAATGAAGTGTCCCCATGTAAACTGCTGATTGGTATCTGTGTAGCAATGTATACACCCCCACACATTGTCACAAGTGTCACCTATTTGAGGTAGATAAGCTATCACTCTGAAAGATGTAGGGAAGTGACTGTCTCTACACAAAGTACAACCATACACAGAGGCTAAGGAGAGACACTCAGGGCCCAAACAGAGCCTCTATTCTGTAGTTTGTCACATGGACTTACAAGAAACCATGGTTGGAGAGCAATACAAAGCCTACTCCCCAGTGTAACCCAGTTCAGCAGTCCCCAGTCCTAATAAAAATCTGGAAGCTAATAGCCACCACTGTGAGCTCCTTTTGTAACTATAGGGGCCAAAGGCAGTTGGTGTCAGTGCTATGATGTTATTGTGTAGACATTTATACAAGTTTTTCTTTTTCTGATGTTTCCTCTTTTTTTGGAAGTCTGTGTATCTCTTCATGTCTATGCACCTGAGTTCAGACTGATGAGGAATGGACTGGTTCCCAGATTCTTACTGAGAGGAAAATCCTTACCATTGTTATGGTTTGTGTCTAGATGTCCCCCAAAGTCCCATGGGGTCCTATTACTTTCTCAGAGCTGGCTGAGTGTAGCATGCATGATGCTGGGATCAAGGGTGGTGATTAGCAAATCAGTCCACTGATTGGCTTGGCACAGTTCTGGCTGGGGTTAAGGACATAAGTGTTGCACTGGCACTAGGGTGGGCAGCCTGTATACAATATAAGGGACAAAAAGAGTCTTGTCTCTCTCTTATTGTTTTTGCTGCTATAGTGGTTGATACATCATGTCAACTTGGCTGGATGACTCAGCAGCCTGGTTCCCTGTTGGTGGGAGCCCCACCCTGTGATACAATTGGTTCCTCCCTGGAGCGTGACCAGGGCCTGCCTAGGATGTGATTGGCTCCTCCCTAGAGCGGAGTGGGCCCAGGTCAGAATGACTGAGCACAAAGAGACTTTTTAAAGGGCTGAGGAAGGAGTCAAGACCACTTCATCGGAGAAGCTTCAGTCTTTGCATTCAGCCTGGACTTCATCGTTTGGCTTGCAGCGCAGACTCTTCTGCCTCCAGCTTGGATCTTTCGCCATCTGTCGCAGACTCTTCAGCGTCCATTACAGACACTTCAGTCTTCCAGCACAGATCCATCAGCCGACAGATAGAGACTTGCACAGAGTGCTGCAGTGAAGTGCAGACCTCGGGACTAAATTCTTCAGTCCTGAGCGTATAGACACCCTCTGCACGCTTCCTCATCTGACTCTGGCTGACTACTGTAAGCCAATCTTATAATTCCTTATAGATTGTATATTTTGTGTTAATATCCATTCCTTATGTTTGTTCTGTTCCTCTCAGTAAAACCCTGACCAATACAGCTGCCTTGCCATCCTACCTTGGAGCCAGGCAATTATGGGCTGAAACCTCTATGATCTGTGAGCTAAATAACCTTCCCTCCTTTAACTTTGGATGTCAGGTATTTTGTCTCACCCATGAGAAAAGTAACTAAGTCAGATGCAAAGAGATAAAATGTCCACTGCTTGTTCATTCTACTGAGCCTTCCTAAAGTAGAAATTAAATGCTAGATAAGGAATTACCCAGAGGCTTCCCCTCAGAGTCTGGTCTGAAATTAACTGTCTGACAGAAGTTGGTCCTGCCATTAACTAAACAGCAAGGCCGGCCATGTGGTCACTAAAGCTAAGTGTTCTGACCCCTTGGAGCTATCCACCTGTCCGATTGTGCAAAGCTGCCCATACTCTCCCTCCACACATGGCTGCCTATCCTGTTGCTGTCCTCCTGCAGATGTGATAAGTCTTCCCTGCCCACCCAGCCCATCTGTAGAGAGCTAGGTGTGGCGGCACACACCTATGATACCAGCATTCTGGCTGGCTATGGCAGAAAAACTGCAGATTCAAACCTTCCTGTCTCAAGATGAAATTTAAAATTTTTAAAGGAGTGGAGATACAGCTAATTATGTAGGCCCTGGTTTAATCTCCATACTGAAACTAAAAAGAAGTCACCGTTACTGGCCAACAACATTATCAGGATAGTTGGTAAAGGTGGGAGTAAGGGTAGTGCACAGTGAGTGTCGCATATGGGAAATGGACTGGGGGTGGAGTCCCCTGGTCAGTAAGAATAGTGACTTCTATTTTCTGAGGACCTACACAGTGCCAGTATAACATGAAACACTTTACACCTTCACATGCAGAGCTACTTGGAACCTCACAACATGCCAGTGAAGCTAGGAGGCTCTGTTGCTGTCCCTTCATACAGAGAATTATCCCTTCTTACAGCTGTAAGCTGCAGTGATTTGGGTCATGAAAGAAGTTACCCAAGTATGCAGTTCACCATGGGAGAATCAGGTTATCAACCTTGTTGCTGTAGTCTCAGCAGCACTGTGAAAATACCACGGGATTTACCTCTAGTGGGAGGGACAAGAAACCCATATATGAAGGCCATGATATGACAGGGAATGTGATGAGGGCTGCGGGAACAGAGGAAGATGCTAAGTAGAGCCTTGAGGACAAGGGAGGGTCAGGGAAACGATTCCAGAGTTAGGACTCTGGGTCCTTCTGGATCCCATAATGGTAAATTTTGAGCATCAAGTTGAGTGAGCCTCAAGATGACAAGATATTCAGTCAATTACCATTCTCACTGTTCTTACATTTTCTTTTTGCTAGATTTACCTGCATTGGGTAGGCTGAGTAAAGCAAATTGCCCCCTCTGACCTGGGTGTGTGTGCTCGTGTGCTCATCCAATCGGTTGAAGGCCTAGATGGAACTTGATATTCTATAAGTGAGAGCAATTTCCCCCCTCCCACACACACACATGACTGCCTTCAAATTGGGACAGCAGCCTTCTCCTGCCCTTGGGCTGGAACTGAAACCCTGTCTCTGCTTAGTTCCCAATTTGTCAACTGCCCCTGCAGGTGATGGGATCTGCCCAGCCCTGTAAGTGTATGAGCCTGTCCATCTTGTAGCGTGAATCCTTATGCATATTTACTCAAACTGTTGGCTCTGTTTCTCTGAAGAATCCTTCAAGGTCACTGAGGACATAAAAGAAACTGTACTGTAACATCCTATAACTCAAAGGAGTTCCAGATTTCCTGTTCAAGGAGATTATGGGGCCACAAAGGAAAATGATTGATGATGTACAGTGTGCCTAAGGAGAGTCAGCTGGAGAGAAAACATTCTCTCAGGCTTTCACAGAGAGCAGACTGATCAGGCAGTGGCCATGATTCATCCAGATGGCTGACACTGATGAAAGTTCTGCAAACCACAGTACATGATTCCAGGGTAAATCCTGAGAGGACCTGACTGACTTAGTCAGATACAAAAGTTATATTTTTTTGTAATATAGGTCTTGTTTTATCTTGGTTTTAACCATCCAGCAGAAAAGTCTAACCACGAGGTATAAAAAGGAAAAATATATTAGCATACTGAGTTGTAAAAGCCTCAAGTCAACAGCTTCCTTTAATGCCAGATGAGCTGATAATCCACTACTGTTATGGATGATTGGATTATATACACAGCTACTTTCTCTTTGTACAATGAAAAGAAAGATCTGTACTAAAGATGTTTAGACAAGAAATCATGTCTGCATCTTGTATTCTGAACAACTATGACAAAGACAACAATATGCCATGTATTAATTATTGTATCTGGCTTTCTCACCTGTAATGAAACTGTCTCAGTGCTATTTTTTTACATTAATATTAATAAAAATAAATTTTAAAAAACCCTGACATGAGTCCTACTCCTATTCTGTCACAGGGTCATGTCCTTGCCAGTTCCCTCGCATCCTTTCACTGCTTCATGGAACCAAAGGCTCTGGGCAGGCGAGCCCGGGTCTGCTTGTTCACTGTTGTGCTATAGCACCTGGTACAGTGCACACAGAGGGCCTAGGCCCATAAGCTGCAAATTGCTCACCAGCAGCATGAGTGAACATGGTGCTGGGACCTGAGGACTGGGTGGGATGAGGCAGGAAAGGGACTGCAAGGTAGCAGCACTGGAGCCTGGAGAAGGGTTGTTCAGCAAAGGTGACAGCATGAAGGGCAGGCTGGGCTGAGAATGAGGATGGGGCAGTTGGGCCTCAGGGTCAGGACCTGGCATGTTAATCAGTTGGAAGTCTGGCCTCAGAGAAGTGGGAGCTCCTAAGGGGCTTAAAGATTCTGAGCTGACTCAGCATGGTGACAAGAACAAGGGCTCTGAGTTTAATATCTGCTTGTAATGGTTGTTAGAAGTGCACAGGAAGTGATAGGGGTGAGTACGGGAGGCTGGTGGGGACAGTAGAAGGGAGTGATGGACAGGGTGCCATGTGCCTGTGGGATGGGCCTCGACTTACCCAGGGCACATGGACAACTGCACATCATCCCACTCTGCGGTGGCAGTAGAAAGAATATGACAAACAGGTTTCCGGGGTTAAGAGAGTAATGTTTGGCTTGAAAGCATCCATATAACTAAGGGGTGTAAAGGGTGAGTCTCTGGGAGGCTTCTATGGGTACACAGGAGGAGCATCTATCCAAAAAGCAAACCCCTGAGTCCCAAATGTAAATCGTTGGTTCACTGAAGAACTCCGTGTCCCCCTGTGCAAGTTCAGTGTTTATTCATGTTCTTAGCATGCCCAGCTTGGGGCTCCCAAGACCTCTTCATTGGTCAGGTATACTACCCTGTATGGGAAAATGCGGAGGCTTCCAATGCTTGTTTCATCTAAGAAGAAATTAAATTTCTGTCTTGGGAGCAACCAGATGAATAAATAATATTGATTAAGTGGACTAAATATATATATTGCAAGTGGATATTACAGATTAAATAAACATTGCAAAAATCTTGCAAAGCCCAGTTTCTTCCAGGAGAATGTTTTCTTTTTCTGGCCTCACTAAAGCAAGAGGGGCAGCTCTGTCTTCCCAGCTGCGTGATATGAGCTTCAGGGATCTAGGCTACGAGCGGGCCACTGTGCCCACCGTGTGGCTGCAGAACCCTACTCAGCAGTCACACTCCTTAGAGCAGGCAGCAGCCATTGTAAACGTTGCAGTTTTGGCCCAGTCATTAAATCAGTCAGTACAAACCTATCCAGGAGCTAGCTGCACTCCCCACTTAACGCAGCTCCTACTTCAAGGCTGTATGATTGCATTTAGGCAGCCATTCTCAATCATATAGGAAACCCTGGCTGCTACAGAGTCTGGATTATTCAGTGTGCAGTATCAGAAAACCATTCAAAGAAGGGTGTGATAAATAAATAGGTTTGGCAATATCTGCCACACTAAGTATTTTCCTTTGTCCATCATATGCTCTGAAAGATTAGTGCTGGAAATTGACAAGCGAGAGAATTCGCATTTGCTTCCTACTTTGAACAGATGGCTTAATTTAATATATTTATCTAGAAAGGTCTGAAATGCCCACTCTTTGCCACCCCCCAATCTGTCCTCAGGGCCGCCACTGTTTTTAGGACTGATTTGCTAACCCAGGCTGGGCAAGCTGCAGAGGATTGCTGATGTTTGCCATTTTTCCGGGTCAGAGGCACAGAATCAGATAGGTCCGGGGAAGCCCATTCATCTCTGTTTTTTCCCCAGTCTTGCTCCCTGACCTTGTATCTAAGACTGGGTGTCTGAGGGCAGCGCTCCATAAAACTGAAGTTTGTGAGATCTTGAGGTTCTGGGAAGCCGGAACTGATCTGGTTTTATCAGAGTAGTTTCTAGTTCCTCACCAATTTCTGCTTCTAAAGTCCTGAGCTAGGGCTGGATAGGTTTTTAGCATGTTGCTGAGACAGAGTGTTCCTCCCACCAGATGACTTTCTGCTTCTGGGTTCTGACTACTTGATGGATGGAAATAACCCAGCTGCGTCTGTTTCCTGTCCACCCTCAAGGAAGCATCTGCCACTAAGTGGCTTTATTTTTTAATGGCCAGCTCAGCCTGCCCTGGGGATGGGGCTGGCACAGCACACGGTGCCGGGGATCGAACTGCAGTCGCCTAAGCTCACCTAAGTCCTTTGACAGGAGGTTTAGACCGCTGAGCCATCTCGCCAGCCCTCACTAAGTGGCTCTTGTACAGTACAGAGTATGGTGCAGTCAGTGTTCAGGTGGTCTGTATCTTCTTCATTATACCAATAATAGGTTCTGGGCATAGGAAAAATATATCCAATAGAAAGAAACAGAAAAAACATCTAAAGCTATATCATACCCTGCTACATTTTGACAGTTTTCTTTTATGTTTTTTGAGTCACAGGATTCTAAAAGCAAGCAAAGAGAATTGCTTATTCCATTTATATAAACTATATTACATTCCTTCATCACATAAGTCAGCCCTCTTAAAGAGACCCAACCCTGGTGATGTCACTGCTTTTCAATGTAACACCCACCACCCTGTTAGAAAAAAACATTAAAACTGGTATGGTAATAGTTCCTTTTCTTAGTTGGTTGTCCCCATGGCCCTCCCTATCTAGAAGACCAGTGGGAAGGCCTACAACTTCCTGAGGACAACAAAGAAACAGCTTGGTAAAAGCATCAAGGGGCTGACCAGCATCTGGGGTCTGCAAAGGAGTGCCCTGAATTAATAATGGCTTTTTGTCCTCAAAAAAGTGGTGGACAAAGGCTGCACTAAATGGACAGTATTACCGCCCCTCTCTTGACAGATGCTCTGATGTGCTAGTTAAGCACACAAGTGAGCCTATGGCTGCCCTCCTTTCCCAGAGGAAAACGCCTGGCTGAGGCACTTCTGCCTAAACTGCCGCTGCTCTTCTTCTGGAAAAGGCAATGCTGGAAGCACGGCCACAGGAGTACTCTTCACCATGCTCCCAGCAGATCTGGCCTGGCTTCAGCAGGGGTGTGAAAACAGACGCTGAGGGACCCGTCCCTCAGTTCAGCGCTTGATTTACACCTGCCACGGAGTGGATGTTGGCCTGAGGTTAGGCAGCCCCACGCAGCTCCCTGGGTCACCCCGGAGAAGCTTCCAAAGCCAAGGAAGTCTAAACACGAGTCACGGAAAGACCACTTTTTTTCTTCGTCCTTGAGACATCCGGTTCGCGAAGGACAGGTGAACTCATGGGTCTGTCCACCAGGGCAGCCCAAGGCAGACACAAGTGGCTGACATGGAAGCAACTGCCTCAGTGCGTTCCCTTCTCCCCCACCACCCTACACTTTGCTTCTTCATTACCAATAAGTTGGGGGCATCCAGGAAACGCCGCCAGGGCTGAGAGAAGTTAACTCTGAAAGAAAGTCAGAGATGAGATAGCTCTAAGATCGGAGGCTCTGGAACAGATTAGCAGTGGGGAACTCAGAGGGAAGCCACAGAGCAGCCGCACAGACTTCTACCTGTTCCTCAGTGGCATCCACCCGTCTGTATGGTCTGTTTAATTCTGATTTTAAAATTCACCTGTATATGACAGTTTTGCCTCCTTGTCCTATGCAGCAATAGTTGTGTTGGAAATATCCCCGCTCCTAATCAACCAGCTAAAGAAAAAACCAGCAAACACTTTGGTGGTGGAAAAAGGTCACTGTTTCCTGGCCTCATGATACTAGTTTATTTATGCATGCTGTATTTGGGATTCAACGCAGGGTTTTTACCCTCACCTGTTTCCTCAGTTCTTGTTTTGTCTTTGAGGCGAGGCCTCTTAATCATTAAGTTGCCCAGGCGAGGCTTGAACTTGTGAGCCTCCCAGAGTACTAGGAATACAAGAGTGCACCTCTATAGGGCCAAAGGCTCACCACAATAAACACGTAAGGGTACAAGGGAGAGCTCAGGGAGCCACACAGGGACCTTCCATATTCCAGGAACCTGGGCAGAGTCGGGAGCTGTGAGGAGTGGTGTGGGGAGTGCTAGGAGGTGGGGGGAGAGGGACAGGGAGTGCTCAACCCAGAGCAGCCTGAATCCTTCTAGGGATCAGTGTTCACATGATCGATGCTTCCCTTCCTTGCTCCCTTTGTCCTTTTGTGATTGATTGTTCACTAATTAGGGTGTGTTCATAGGAATCTCACCTTTACCTTGAGGAGAAAAGTCCCACTGAACAACCGTGAGGCAGAGGGAGGGCCAGGAGAAAGAGGGATGGGCAGGCAGTGCTCCTTGGAAGGCAATTCTTGGCCAGCCCATCGACTGTGTGCTGTGTGCTGCGACCACATGGGGCTCATTGCGCAGCTGTCGTCTCAGTCTCAGAGACCTCGTCCTGTGTAGGTGTTGGGAAATACAGGGAGCACATCGCACACGCTAGAAAACCTGCTCAAAACAGACTTGCTGCTGCTCTTTTCTTCTTCAATTCACTGGTGGTTGTGATGCTCAGAATCATGTAGAGTATATTCAGGCTTCTGCCTAAACTTAGGGCTTCATTCTTTTTTTTTTTTTTTTTTTTTCCACTTTTTTTTTTTTTTTATTTTTTTTTTTTTTTA
>PVJA010052282.1:0-12468 GCA_004027025.1 Myocastor coypus
AAAAAAAAAATTCTTAAAAAAAAAAAAAAAACTAGAACTGGAAATCCCATTCAATCCAGCTATCCCTCTACTGGGAGCTTTTCCAGAAGAACTGAAAACAGTGTATCATAGTGCTATCTGTGCACCTATGTTTAGAGCAGCACAATTTGTGATAGCTAAATCCTGGAAACAAACAAAATGTCCATCATCTGAAGAATGGTTGAAAAAGATACGGTATTTTCATAAAATGGAATACTATTCAGCTATAAGGAAAGATACACTAGAAGACTTCATATATAAACGGATGTATCTTGAATGTATACTCATAAGTGAAATAAACCAGACCTACATATGCAAATATTGTATAGTCTCCCTAGTTTAAGGACTCAAAAGAATAAATAAATAAATAAATAAATAAATAAATAAATAAGTAAGTAAGTAAGTAAGTAAGTAAGTAAGTAAGTAAGTTTGGGCAGCATCAGGAATCAATCTCAGGACCTTGTGTTTTCTGCAGTCTCAATCCCTATAATTTTTTTTTGTTGTTGTTTAGAAGAGTGACTTAAATACAAAATACAATTGGAAGAGTTAAAAAATAATAATGTTTATTGAAAGTGTTAACGTTTCATTGTTTGGTCAGTCTTACATACCTATGTCTGTTGATCTATACTGATTTGATGATGAAAATATGTAATGCAAACATTGATAAATTTTTCTTGTTTTGAAATTCTGTGTTATATGTACTCTTGTCACTTTTTTTGTTTGTTTGTTTTTGTTTCTGCTATTTTTATTCTTAAAAACATAATAAACAAATTTAAAACAAAAAAGAAAGAAAAAAAGAAAAGTAAAAAAGGCTGGGGTCCCTTAGTGTAAAGGTTTTGTGTTCATCCCCAGTACCTCCAAAACCAAACAAATCAAGAAGGAAGTGAACAGAACATGTTATCCATGTTAGAAAGTGGGAAAAGAATGTTAAACATTTCTTTTGGAAAGCTCATCACATGAAAAAAACAGTGCCTGCAAAGTACAATGACAAGTAAAGGAAGGGATACATCAACATTTTTTTACATCAATATTTTTTGTTTACTTTCTAAAATGTGTATCTATTTAATTTTCCAATAAAAGGACAATGTATTTAATAAAATTTGAACCTTGTATTTTTAATGGAATGAACCCTGATAAAAGGCTTAAGATAGAAGTGAAAATTTCTCAATGTCTAGATGCCTTTTCTACTACATACTCAGTAACTATATAAGTACTTCTAACGGTTTACCAGATGTCACAGTTTACTATCAGTGATAAAAGAAATAATATGTAAAAATATTTAATGTTACCTAAATATGACTAAACAATGGCACTGGTGTTAAGATTTGGTCACATAAAAATCTGAAGACATTAGCACAGCAACAACATTATGAACAAACAACTGCCACATACTGAGAACCAATTTATATACTACGTAATTTAACACAATATTTCTTAAAATATTTTCAAGAACCCTGACTATGATGATCATTCTCTTTAGACAAATCAGAAAAACGGGCTGGAAAGGCAGAGTAAACAACTCTCCCTGGCTCAGGAGTTAGCTGGTGATAGCTGTGTCTGTGGTTCTGCAGCTCTCTGCCATCCCTCATGGTGACCCACCTCCACCAGCTCAGACCAGAGCAGCACAGCTCCTACACAGTGCTCTCTGTGGGGCACAGCTGTGCTCAGAAAGAGTTTATCATCCAACCACAGAACAGGATAAGGAGAACAGAGGTGAAAGAATCACTGTCTGTCTCACTTGGGGGCGGAGACAGTGGCAGCAGGCTCCCAGGGAAGTCAGATCCCCATCAGCAAACAAGCTGGAGGGAAACCAAAGACCTACAATGGCCACCAGATGAAGATGCCCAGACAGTACTTGTGCCTTTTCTAGAGCACTTGCAGCTCTTTCTTATTACCCTTCCTGCTCTGTAGAGAAGTCAATTCCACCTGTCTTACAGTGTTAAGGGCTGGCACCCCTGGAAAGAGTCAGAAGCAGGGAAGACATGGAACGGTTGTGGATGAGGAGACCTGCCCACATGCCCTCAAGGAGGTCTGATGCTTGTGTGGAGTAAGCCATGTAAAAAAACATTTTATACAGATAAGCAGATAAAAATAAGCATCATATCTGACAGTGACTATCACTGTAAAGGTGAATTAGTCAGCATTGCTCCTCACTGGAAAAAAAATCACCAAGCACCTTTTAAGGGCCACTGTAAGAAAACTCTTACAATAATCTAGTCAACAACTGTTCCACATTATGAAAGTAGGATGAGCCATTCTCAGAGCACAGCCAAGCAGAATGAAGCAACTAACTGACTGCAAACAAATCACTTTTGCAAAATACATCCAACATTTAGTAATTTTCTCAAAACTTTAAATTATCTCAAGCAAAAGAAGACAAATAACTTTCCCTCGGGTCCAAATCAGTAAGAAAGATGGAATATACCAGAAGACCACCAAAACCCTCACTCAACTGGCACAGAAAGTCACCCAGGACATACAGAAGTAATCTATCCACTTATTTAGATGTTCTTGGTGAGCTTCCAGAACTATGTGCTGGTACAACAGTCACCAGACTGCACAGAGGTCCTCCCTTATTCTTCCTTTTGCTTCCCACAGCTTCAGTTACTCAGCATTAACCACAGTCTGAAAATATTAATGGAAAACTCCAGAAGCACTTTCTCAAGCTCTAACTGATCTGCACAGACTGGTGAAACCCCACACCAATCTCACTCCTATGACACAGGGCATCTCTCTATGCAGTGCTCCCTGCACAATTCACTATCTGCCTGGGGCAATAGCAAGAGAAGGACCACATTCATGACTTCTGCATAGTAAACTGTCTTAATTGCTCTGGTTTACTGTTCCTGCTCTACTGTGCTTAATTTATAAACTGCAGTTTACCACTGGTGAGTATATAAAGAAGAAACATTAGGGATGAGCACTGTGCAGCTCCAGGGACTCACTTGGGGTCTAGAAACAACACTCCTCACAGATAAGGGAAAGATGACTTTATTATTAGAGTACCAGCTAAAGCCACACTGGTCAAACTTTCTTAGCCAGGCATGATGGCACACGCCTGTGACCTCAGTACTTTGAGAGGTAGGAAGATCACAGGTTTAAGTCCCACCTGAGCAGCTTATCAAGCTCCTGTCTCAAAAGTAGAAAATTTGCCTGCTGTGCTGGCCCTGTCCCCAGGGCACACACACTGAGATGGCAATTGAGACTGGGCGTGGTGGTTCAAACCTGTAATCCCAGCTCTTGGGAGGCTGTGAAGAAGAGGATCACTATGAGTCCAATCTAGTAGTGAGATCATGAATGACCTGTAGGCCTTTCCTAAAATATAAAAAAAGAAAAAGAAAAATTTAAAAAGGAGGCTGAGGATAGCACTGTAGTTCAATGTAAAGCAAGCTCTACCATGCCACAACACTAGGGTACCACAGGCCTCCTGGTTACTAAGTTTGCTCATAAATAGAAACTCAAATTATAGGTTTAACAAACTTATTTTAATACAGTTTTTAGACTCTGGTACTGCAAAATACTTTAAGGCACAATTAGGGTAAATTATATTTGAAATGAACCTATCTAAATATTGACACCTTTTCTATCCCATCCACATCTCACAATCAAATTTTTTTTTTTTTTTTTTTTTTGAGACAGGGTCTTGCTATGCAGTTCAGGCTGGCCTTGAGCTCACTTTTGTACCCCAGGCTGGACTCTAACTCACACCAATCCTCCTGTCTCAGTCTCTTGAGTGCTGGGATTACAGATTACAAGTGTGTGGCACCACACTTGGCGAATTATTTTTAACTCACTTTATTATTATTATTTTTTTAAATCTTTTTCTGTGCTTGCTAGGAAAGTGCTTATTCTACTGAGCCATCTCTCCTCACAATCAACTTCCAAAAGTTCCTGCAGAGGCCAGAGCCATCCTAGGTGCAGCCTCGGCTCTACGATCTCTCCCTTCTCCCTAGAGCATGGCCGTTTCAGATAGCTGCTGTGGTCCCATGGGTTACCTGGCCTAGACATGGGACATGTAAGAGTTTGATTCCAAAGACTTCTCCGCCTCGGAGGAGGACAAAGACTATGTGCCGTCGGGTGGAGAGTATAGTGAAGATGATGTAAATGAGTTAGTGAAGGAAGATGAAGTCGGTGGTGAAGAGCAGACACAGAAAACCAAAGGGAAAACAAGAAAGGCTCAGAGCATTCCAGCCAGGAAGAAAAAACAAAGTGGCCTCTTGTTAGAAGAGGAAGAGGATGCCAAGGCAGAATGTGGAGGAAGCAGCAGTGAGGAGGATGAGGTAGACAAGCAGGACAGAGGCACTGGGCCCGAGGACGCAAGAAGAAAGAAGGAGGATGAGCTCTGAGCCAGCTTCCTCAATGATGTGGGACCAAAAGCAAAAGTGCCCCCAAGTACACAGGCGAAGACAGAAGAACAGGCTGAAGAGACAAGTTCAAGTACATCTATGGTCAAAGCAGAAGAGCTAGAGAAACCAAAAGAAACAGACAAGGTTAAAATCACCAAGGTGTTTGATTTTGCCGGTGAAGAAGTAAGCGCGACTAAGGAAGTGGATGCTGCATCTATAGAAGCCAAATCCATCTTCAAGCAAAATGAGAAGGAAAACCCATAGGCCAGTCCCCCCTCGGCCACACCATCGCTCTCTGCTGGGGCGGGGTTGAAAAAATTAAGTGGTATGAGCAGCCTTTTGGGGAAAATTGGAGCCAAAAAGCAGAAAATGAGCACCCTTGAGAAGTCCAAATTGGACTGGGAAAGCTTCAAGGAGGAAGAAGGGATTGGTGAAGAACTAGCTATCCATAATTGAAGAAAAGAAGGGCACATTGAACAGAAAGCTTTTCTAGAGCGCATGGACCACAGGCAGTTTGAAATTGAGCGAGATCTCAGACTGAGCAAAATGAAACTTTGATGTTGAGGGTAGAATCAGTAACAGCTCGATCCTGTTGACAATGTGGGCTTTCTGTGCGTCTGTGAAACTTTTCCAAGGTTCTCCTCTGCTCTTGCCCAGCAAAGTCTTTTTTCTATAGGATGTTTTGTTTGTGTATCTTAACCTCACGTAATTTCACTCCTTTATTTTTAAAAGTTTGTCCTTAAAAAAGTAAATAAAGCTCTACCAGGTACCGTGTCTAGAGGCTTTCACAATGGTCCGGTGCCTGACCTACCATCGTAGGCTTTCCTACAGCACTGCTTCTAACAAAACTAGGCTATCCCAAACCCCAGGGAATAGAATTGTTTACCTCTATACCAACAAGGTTGGGAAGGCCCCCAAGTCTGCATGTGGTGTGTGCCCAGGCAGACTTCCAGGGGTTCGAGCTGTGTGGCCTTATGAGTTCTTATGAGATTGTTGAAAACAAAGAAGCATGTCAGCAGGGCACAAGGGCCTCCATGTGTGCCAAGTGTGTCCACGACAGGGTCAAGCACGCTTTCCTTATTGAAGAGCAGAAAATTGTGGTGAAAGTGTTGAAGGCACAAGCACAAACTGAGAAGGCTAAATAGAAGATGAAGCTGTTGCAGTAATAAAAGATGGAAAGGCTGTTTTGTGAAAAAAGAAAAAAGAAAAAAGTAAAGTCAGTCTTCAGCAATGCTGGAGAAGATAAAAAACAAAACAAAACAAAACACCAAAAGTTCCTGCAGAGCAAGTACCTAACACAGAAGCAGGCCAGCTGCTCACCTCTCATTCCTAGCTTCCCTGGCTCTGTGGAAGGGGACCCTTGCCCTTTCCCTACACAGGAGGATATGAGTAGGGAGATCCTGGACAAGACAGGCACTGCTATGTTCCAGCAAGAACATTCCAAATCTGCCACCACCACTATATAAAATATGGGTTAGGTCAAGCTGTGATTTACCATGGTGTTCCTCAAAAAAACTGTTTATGATGGAGAGATTAAAATTATGATAAAATGGCAGTATTTCAAATGCAAACTCTTTAATGAAACAACAGTATGTTTTATAAACTTAAGATGTACATTGAAGATCTTTTATTGTAGACACTGAGCAGCCATTTTCCAGACTCTTTAAACACCTTAAAAATACTAGCTGCAAAACCAATGGAGAATGCAGAGCAGAAAACAGGGTAACTGAAGATGCAACAGTACAGCATAGTCTCTCTGGAGTGGGGCCGGGTTCCCAGGGCAGAAGAGAGCGCAGAGTCCTATAGCCCAGCAGCCTCCTCTGCGAAGATGTTGATGGCCAGAGTCTTGAGAACATGGCAGTGTTATCACAAAACTGGGTGAGAAGGAATTCAACAACACATTTAAAAATTAAAACACCTTTTGAGAAACAATGCCTTTCTTCCCATCAGAATGGGGAGATAGGCATGCTTGTTTTTATCTAAGAAGAAAGCTGCAGAAAGAAGATGGAAAATAACACAATTACCTAACCACAAATCACCCCAACTGTTAGGTAAAGATTTAGTAAAAACAAAGGCAGATGAAATGAGCTCAGTGGCACTGAGTAACTGAGTAGGAAAAATGCCTGAGTATGAGTCTAGGAAAGCCCACGCCTGTATCCCACAATGCTGACAGGAGGAACCCCAGGGCCACGAAGCTCTCAGGCAGCATCTCACTACCTCCCTCCACCCATACCTATAGGACTGTCTCACACAGGAAGCAGAAGTGCAAGGCCTAGCCAGGCTACCCTGACTCCTGCTTTCTGGCCCTGTGAGATGCCACACAGTGTACCATGAAACCCTGACATAACCCCAAACACAGACGTGGGTTCGGCAACTGCAGCCACACTTCCTAATGAAAGCTGGCAATGGTATGCACAGCATGGAGAATGGGGGAGGACAGAGACACAGGACCTGAGACCACCAGGCCCTGTTGGGCCAGTGTCTCCTCAGATACAGGCATGAAGGATGCTCACAGTGCTTCCTTTAAAACCATCTTCTCCACACTGGGTGTCCTGCTTCCTCTGCTCCCTTTCTCTCAGAAAAAGAGGGTGTAGGGGATCAAGTAGTACTGAGTCCTTGACCCAAAGCCCACCTAATCTGAGATGGAGCAACAGTCCTGGTTGAGACTCCTGCATGTGGGACAGGGAAGTACACACGGCAGCTGTACAAAAGTGCTTTTTTCCCCATTTTGCAGGGCAAACTGAGGGAGCCACTCACTGAGAAAGCCAAAGGGCACACTTACTACAGGTACAGCCCCATATGAAAAACTTGAATGCCACTGCTGAAAGAGACTGACTAAATGTATTTCATTTGAGACTAGCGAAGATATGAAACCAGACATACAGCTTGCAGAGGCTATGACAAACTATGAGACTGAAATGAAGAACAAAAACACTGAGCCCCCCCCCCAAAAAAAAAACTATTATGGAACTAGTTAATTAGAAATAGCATTAAAGGGACTGGGAAGATAGCTCAGCAGAAAAAGCGCTTGCCTGGCAAGTGCAAGGGCCTGAGTTCAATCCCCAGCTTAAAAAAAAAAGCCAGGCATGGTGGCACATGCCTGTAATCCCAGCACTTGGGAGGCTGAGGCAGGAGGATCGGTGTGAGTTTGAGACCAGTCTGGGCTATAAAAGTGAGTTAAAGGCCAGCCTGAACTGCATAGTGAGACCCTGTCTCAAAAAAAAAAAAAAAAACCAACCACACACTTCGGGGCCTTTTGGCTAAGATCAAGTATGGTATCTATTCTTGCCAGAAATAGCATTAAAAATGACATATTACTAAAGACAGAAATCTTGTTAAAGGTGGACAGGTGCAGAAACATATATGCCTATAATCTCAGCTTCTTAAGAGGCTGAGGCAGAAGGATAGCAAATGTGAGATTAGACTAGGCAACTTAGCAAAGCTCTCAATGTAAATTTTAAAGAGGGGGGATTCTGTGGGTCTATCTCAGTGGTCCTTTAGTTCAATCCCCAATACCTCCCTCCTCCACAGAGCAGATATGGCAGACAAACAGCTATTAGAAAAGGAAGCTGCCACTCTGCTTCTGAAGCATAGAAGTCCACAAATCTCGGAGGGCAGCATCTGAAGAAAAGAATGAACACACAGGCTGGCAGGAACCCGCTATGGGGCTGCTACCTGGGCCTGAGCTGGACAGCTCTACACCCTGGGCTGCTTCCATATGAAGGCACCAACCCTCCTGTAAGCCCTGGTGGGCTGAGCTCTCTGGCACTGTGGTCATCTCATGCCCTAACCAGCCTTCCACCTAGCCTCTTTGCCCCAGTCTTTACCATACCCTTCCCCCATCTGCCACTTCTTTGCTCTCCAGTATATGCAACTGGCAGATTCTAAATGTGTACCACTTACCCTTTACCTTTTCTGATTCTATATCCACATGGCACCCAGATCACAGAAAAACCACCCCCATCACTGAAGGCACTTCCCTAGTTCAAGAGCAGCCCAGCAGTAGCTTACATATACCTGCATGGCTGCTCCCTGCCAACCACAGCCACCAGACCAACTTATGGGGGTGACCACATTACTTGTCCCCATGGCACAAGTGCATACCTTCCTATCTCCTCAGCTGGATCTCTTTTTTCCATCCTCAGCACTAGGCCACTGAGTTCTATGCAGGGTGAACTCCATCTGCTATTGAACATTGCCCTGTCTGGGCTAACATCCGGAATTGCATATTCATCACAATGGCCCCTTCTGCTCAGGCCCTTTCTCAGAGTCCCTCAGCTTCAGTTAAGATTCCAAGGTAACACTGATCTGCAGTGCTTTACAACAACCCTGACAAAATGCATAATGGTGCAAAACAATCTTTCAAGAATTACTGCTCATCTACCTGGCAGCACTCTCAGACATTCCTACTGGAGGGCGCTGATTTCATAAAACAAAATTCAAGTCTTATTATTTTGACTTTGGTAGATCTGTCGTGATACCAGATCATACGAGAAATTTGACATTAAAAAGGTTATAGGGTGGGCATGGTGGCACATGCCTGTAATCCCAGCACTTCGGAGGCTGAGGCAGGAGGATTAGTATGAGTTCAAGACCAGCCTGGACTACAACAGTGAGCTCAAAGCCAGCCTGAAATGTGAACTGCATAATAAGACCCTGTCTCAAAAAGACAAAAAAAACAAATAAATAAAAAGAATATAAAAAGGCTATCTATTTGGAGTAAGGAAAATACCAGATAGGAAATAGTTATTTTCTGTTCTTAAAATTTTAACATATTTCTCAATTCTGCAATGTAGACCCTCAAAAGAGAATTAGAAAAATACGCAATTTTGTATACAATCAAGGCAGCGTAGAAGGCTTTTTGATAAGCTTTGTTTCTCTATAAAGAAGAGCCAGCAACTGCTGCCTTGGCCAATGTACAACTGGGTGTTCATCCATGATGGAGTCCAGCCCGTCCCTACACACACAACTGGGCGGTCCGGACATGTAACAATGTTTCAATGAGCAGCAAGCCAACTCCGAAGCTCTCTGAGAACTTAAATCTTAGAAACACACTTGCTGTTGTATTAGTAAGAAGCACTGGACTGTAAGAAAGAGGAAAGTAGGCAAGAGAAGGAAGAATAATACCAATAAAGTAAATATATGTATCTGCACTGAAAGTCTGAGAGGAAGCAAACAAGGAGTGAACAAAGGAAGAATGCAAAGAAAAACGCTTTACTCAAACTCAAGCAACATTATCACTTAAAAAGAACAAAATGCTGGCTATGATGGCACAGGTAACCCCAGTACCCAAGAGGCTGAGGCAGAATGACTGTAAGTTCAAGTCCCACCAAGAAAATTCAGCAAGCTTCTATTTCAAAATATAAAAAGGCTATTCAGTGGTACTGCACCCCTAAGCTTATAGGACCACCAGAAGCAGAGCTGGTTAATAGCAACCACAACATCTCCCACATTCTGCATGCCTGCAAAGCCCAGTCAGGAGCAGGGTGCAGTGAACAGGACTCACCAGTACTTTAGGGCTCACTACTAGCCATGTGTAAGCACATTCCTGAACCCTCTGCAGGCAGAGGGCATGTGGGCCAAGGGAAGTCACCTGGCTGTCCTAGGGACCATGCTGCACCAACCAACCTGGCCAGCCACGTGCAGCAAGCAAGCCTGGTAGGTCCAAATCTGCTTGGCTCGTCTCATTTTTTTGTACTGGGAATTGATTTTGCACTTACCAGGCAGTTGCTTGTGCTACTGAACTATATCTTGGTCCAAACAATTTGCTTATTGACTATGCTCATTCTTTGTCTACCTCACTAGATGTGAGCATCACAGCTCTGGGATTTTCGTTTGTTTTGAGACAGGGTCTTGCCATGTAGCCCACTGGCCTGGAACTCCCAGCGCTCTTCCTGCCTTGGTCTTCCACATGTTGGGATTATATGCATGTTCCACCACACCCAGCTCTTTTTTATTTTTGATCTTTTCGAGACAGGGCCTCACTGTGTAGTTTAGGCTGGCCTTGAGCTTACTTTATAGCCCAGACTGGTCTTTAACTCACAATCATACCCCTGCCTCAGCCTCCCAAGAGGTGAGACTACAGTCATGTTCCACCATACCTGGCTAAACCTTGGTAGACTCAGCCTAACAACTCATCCATACATAGATAATCAAAGAAAGTAACAAATTTATGTATTTAAAAACTCGTATAAAACAAAAGAATAACCTAAACAAAACTAAAAAACAAAGGTAAAGAAGAAAAATATTTGTAGCCAGAAATAATTAAAGAGATAAGTCTTGATATATAACAAACTAGGGCCAACAAGGTAGCTCAGCAGTGTAAAGTGCCTGATTAGGCCAGCTTAGGCAGATGCAAGGTGACACATGCTGCACTAGCCTCACTCTCAGGGTGGGCTGAGCAGGCAAAAGAAAAAAAAAGAAAAAAAATTGAGACTAGCTAAGACAAGGGAAGATACCATGAACAGATCATTTAAAACCCGTCTGCCCCATATACACAACTACCAACTTTGCTAATGAAGAAAAATGCAAGTTATACAGGCACAATGTTCTCCCTTACCTGCAGAGCAGGGAGCAGCAGCAGTCCCAGTACGTGTAGGGATGGATGTATTCTAACGTGTGTGTGTGCTACCTCAGAGTTCCTATCTTTAAAGACTCAGCTCAGCTTTACCTAATTCTAAAAATCTATACAGATGAAAGTGTGAAATGACATGTGCAAGATGTTTTCCACCATGATATTACTTTAATAACAAAAGAAGGAAAGTAAGTCAAATGTCTACCAGTAGAAAATAGGCTGAATAGTTTCAAGGGTATCTACACAAAGAAGAAGAAAAATAGGAGAGAACAGCTATGCAGCTGTAAAAACAAATGTGTTAGAATTACAGAACCTGCTATCCTAGGTACCAGCTGCTTATCACATAGCTTATATGGTAGTTGTATGTTCAACTTGGTAAGGAAATACCAAGCTGTTTCCTAAATTGTACCATTTTACATTCTATATATAGTGGATAAAAATGCAGATGCCCTGCCTCATGACAATAGCCAGGATAGCCTTTGAAACACTAGCTACTCTAATGGCTATTTGGTAGTGGGTTGGAGCAGCTGTAAGTTATATTCTCCTAATGACTAATAATGTTGGGTATCTTTTTATATGCATATATGCCATCCTTAGCTCCTTAGGGAAGTGTGTTAGTTGATGTGTTGCGTCAACTTGATATTTGATGTTGGATGCTTGACTGAATCAGCTCCTGAGGGCAATGCCATGGGGCACACTTTGGAGGAGCTCTGATCTTCATGGGAGACTGCTAGTCTTTGCAGTCAGCCTAGAAGGAAGAGTGAGGCTTGACAGATGCTACAGCTGTTGCTCCTCCTCTGCTCTTCATTGTTTTCTGCTGCCATGAACTGCTATCATTTGCCTTGGAGCCAACAGACCATAGACTGAAACTTCAGCAAACTGTGAGCTAAATAAATCTTTTCTTCTTGAGTGAGAACACTTTGGGAAAGCTGAAAACTCATTCCACCCAGCAACCAGGCCCAGGGCCAGCACGTGAGTGAGACCTCCCTGGGCTAGCCAGAAACTAATTTGACCTAGCAACCAGGCCTGGCATGCCCAGTGTGGAAAACTGCTGCAGAACTCCCTGAAGAGAGGATAGAGGCAAGACTCAGTTAGCTGATCCAGGAGAAGAACATCTTGCCAGAGTAGCACAGCAGGTTTACCTCCACGGGCTGCAACAGGAAGAAGTGGAACTCAGAAGCCAGACCCAAGCCATTATCTACCTAGATGACTTTAAACTTGGTAGATCTGGACCTGGTCCTAAGGTAAGAACTCTACCAAAACTAAACCAGAAGTCAGAAGGCAGGGCTTGGCGCACGCCTGTAATCCCAGCACTTGGGAGGCTGAGGCAGGGGGATCGGTGTGAGTTCGAGACCAGCCTGGGTTACAAAAGTGAGCTCAAGGCCAGCCTGAACTGCATAGTGAGACCCTGTCTCAAAAAGACAAAAAAAAAAAAAAAAAAAAAAAAAAAAAAAAAAAAAAAAAAAAAAAAAAAAAAAAAAAAAAAAAAAAAAAAAAAAAAAAAAAAAAAAAAAAAAAAAAAAAAAAAAA
>PVJA010052283.1:0-12460 GCA_004027025.1 Myocastor coypus
ATATATATATATATATTTATATATATATATATAGTTATGTTTGTGGTGTTGGGCATGGAACCTGGGTTGCACATATGCTAGGCAAGTGCTCTACAACTTAGCTATGTCTGCCTAGCCCAGACTATTATATTTTTAATTGAATTTAGATAATTTATTTTATTTTTTGTATTTTAGGGAAGGGTCTACAGCAGCAGTTCTCAACCTGTGGGTTGTGACCCCTAAGCCATTCCAAATCATAACTGTAGCAAAATTATAGTTTTGAAGTAGCCACCAAAATTATTTTTTGGTTTGGGGTCACAACAACATGAGGAACTGTATTGCAGGGTCACGGCATTAGAAAGGTTGAGAACCACTGGTCTACAGGGTATTCAGGGAATCACTACTAGATTGGACTCATAGTTACCTGCCTATTTACAGCCTTCCAAGTGCTTGGATTACAGGTGCATGCCACCACATCCAGTCTCAATTGCTTTCTCAGCACCCCCAGGGATGGGGTTGGTATGGCAGGTTTTGGGATTGAACCCCTGGGCTCTGTGCCTGCTTGCAGGTGCCTTAATCACCTGAGCTATTTGGCTGGCCCTGAATTTAAACAATTTAAACTGTAAATTTTTCTTTATAGTTATCACAAAAGAATTATTTGTAGTTATACTTTTCCCTTTAATTACATGATTTCTATAGTTTTTTAAACTTTTAAAATGTTAGTATTTCTCACTGTTGTGCAATCAGGAAATATTTCCTTCCTTGACTGAGCTGTTATTCAGGAAATAATTAGAAGAGGGCCAGCAATGTGGTGCAGGGAGGCCCTGAGTTTGATTCCTGGTGCCAAAAAAGCAAATAGCAAAAACAAACAAACGAAAAGATAAAAATATCATTAGAAGAAACCTGGAGCCAGGTGTGGTGGCGCACGCCTGTAATCCCAGCATTTGGGAGGCTGAGACAGGATTGGTGTGAGTTTGAGACCAGCCTGGGCTACAAAAATGAGCTCAAGGCCAGCTTGAACTTCATAGAGAGACCCTGTCTCAAAAAGACAAAAAAAAAAAAAAAAAAAAAGAAACCTGGAAAACTTTTTTTTATATATAAAGAATTTTTTTATTTTATTTTTTCCTTGTTTCAGAACTTTTGTTCGTTTGTTTATTTTTGTGGTCAGCTCAGCCTGCCCCTAGGGCAGGGCTGGCGCAGCATGTGGTGCCGGGGATCAAACCGCAGTCCCTGCAGCTGCCCAAGCTTTCCTAAGCAGGCGCTTTAGACTGCTGAGCCATCCTGCCGGGCCCCAAACCTGGAAAACTTTAATTGCCCTCCTTTTCATCTAATTTGCTCATCCTTTTGCAATAGCACATCTTTGTATTATATCAACTTGGAGGTTTTTAAAATCATTAGGTGTGGTGGCTCACATTTATAATCCCAGCACTTGGGAGACTGAGGCAGGAGGATTGCTGGGAGTTTGAGTTTATCCTGGGCTACATAGGGAGTTTAATGCCAGCCTGAATTACAGAGCAAGACCCTATCTCAAAAAACCTAAAGAAAAATGTACTTACATGGTCTTACCTGTCTGCAACACCCTATGTTTTAATCTTTGGTTTGATCTGATTCTTTTTTTTTAAATTTTATTTATTTATTTATTTCTTGTTTCAGAACCTTTATTTGTTTTATTCACTCATGTTTAAGGCCGGCTCAGCCCACCCCGAAGGCAGGGCTGGTGCAGCATGTGGTGCCGGGGATCGAACCGCGGTCCCTGAAGCCACCCAAGCTTTCCCAAGCAGGCGCTTTAGACCACTGAGCCATCCCGCCAGGCCCTGGTTTGATCTGATTCTAATCACTCTTTAAAAATTTCATTTCTTGGGACCTCCTCCAGCTAAGTTTCTGCATGTCAAAGGAAATCACCAACAGAGTGAAAAGACGACCCACAAATTTCGAAAAGATTTTAACTAGTAAGTATTCAGACAAAGGTCTTCTATCTAGAATCTACAAAGAACTAAAAACCATTAGGGTTCCAAAATTCAAAGACCCAATCCAGAAATGGGCATCTGAGATGAACACTCACTTCTCAGAGAAAGAAATGCAGCAAGCCTACAAATACATGAAGAAATGCTCCACATCACTAGCTATTCGTGAAATGCAAATCAAAACAACACTTAGATACCATCTCACCCCAGAAAGAATGGCTATCATAAAGAAATCAGCCAGCAACAAATGCTGGAGAGGCTGTGGGGAAAAAGGAACCCTTCTCCACTGCTGGTGGGAATGCAGATTGGTGCAACCATTATGGAAAGCAGTGTGGAGGATCCTTACAAAACTAGAATTAGAAGTTCCGTTCAATCCAGCTATGCCCCTACTGGGAATCTTCCCAGAAGAACTGAAAACTTCATACCATAGTGATATCTGTGCACCTATATTTATAGCAGCCCAGTTTGTAATAGCCAAATCTTGGAAACAACCAAAATGCATGAGGCTTTGAGGGGACAGCTGGACACAAACCATAACACCCTCTCTCCCTTTCTCTGCTGTAGACTTTCATTGTCATCTCATATTCCTTTTAAAAAAAAATCCTCACTATATTTTGTTTGGGGAAGAAATGACTTGAGCATGGCTTATTAGATGTACTGAGCCCACTACTGAAGAGGACTACAGGGGTCACTGTTCTGAGCCTTTCTTTGGGTTCTGAGGGTCCTGAGACCCAGAGGCAACATGCCTGTATCAACCATAAAATTACCACAGCTCCTGTTCAGACAAACTGAATAGACCTGAAAGGATGTAATTGATTTGGGAGTCACTCACAAAAGCAATGATTTTTAATGCTGACTGTTTCAGAATCACCTCTGGAGCTTTTAAAAATAGTTTTATGAGCTCTGCCCTTGCTGGACTGACTTAAGCTCCAAAGACAGGAGTGGAGGTCTACTCAAAATACTTAGGACTAATCTATTTTATTGAAATAAATGCACAATTCATAATGAGAAAAAAAAAAAAAAAAAGAAATACTTAGGACTGGTCTTGCCAGGTCTGATAACTAATTCTCTAGAGCAATAAAAGAAGGATATTGGGAGTGGTGGTACACACCTGTAATCCCAACGCTTGGGAGGCTGAGGCAGGAGGATGGATGTGAGTTTGAGACCAGTTTGGGCTACAAAAGTGAGCTCAAGGCCAGCCTGAGCTGTCTCAAAAACACTAAATAAATAAAATAAGTAAGTAAATAAATAAAAGAAAGAACACTGAAAAGTTTTATTTTCAGGGCCCGGCGGGATGGCTCAGTGGTCTAAAGTACCTGCTTAGGAAAGCTTGGGCAGCTTCAGGGACCACAGTTCCATCCCTAGCACCACATGCTGCACCAGCCCTGCCCTCGGGGCGGGCTGAGCCAGCCATAAAAATGAGTCAATAAACAAAGGTTCTGAAACAAGAATAAAAATAATAATAAATAAAAATTAAAAAAATTAAAACAAAAAAGTTTTATTTTCTTCTAAAGTATCTCTTTGCTAAAGTAACTAACTCAATAAGCTTGTGGCAAGACAACAACACACAGGCGCTGGGGAGATAGCTCCGGGCACAAGTGCCTGCGTGGCAAGTGCAAGATCATGAGTTTGAACCCCGGTCCCGCAAAAAAAAAAAAAAAAAAAGAAGACAACAACACATAGGTTATGATAAAAATAGCTACAGTTTCACATATCCTAATCATGTGCTTAGTAAATGTTTTTTTATGGCTTAAATCTGTTTAATCCTCTGGACAACACTATGAGGTTGGCTCTTACCTTTATTTTTTATGGATAGGGAGAAACAAAAATCTGGAAAATTAAGTAAATCACCCAAGTTCTCATGGTAGCAAAGTAAAGAAACAGAAAAAAGCTAAGCAGTTTATTCTGGAGCTGGTTAGAGTTAACTGTTTGAAATTGTTCCTAGCTTCTATACCACATCTAGAAGCCTTCAGCATTTAATTAATCTTTTCAAATTTATATTAGTCGATATCAGTAAACATTGCTATCTCATTTATAGTGGTGTTTTTTTTTTTTTTTTTTGTCTTTTTGAGACAGGGTCTCACTATCCAGTTGAGGCTGTCCTTGAGCTCACTTTTGTAGCCCAGGCTGGTCTCGAACTCACAATGATCCTCCTGCCTCAGCCTCCTGAGTGCTGGGATTACAGGCGTGCGCCACCACGCCCGGCTTTTTATAGTGGTGGTTTAAAATCCTGAATTTCAGCCAGGTGGGAGGCTGAGAGAGGAGGATCACTGTTAGTTTCAGGCTAGCCTGGGCTACGTAGTACACTCAAAGCCAGCCTGAAATACATAGTGAGACCTTGTCTCAAAAAAACAAACCACCACACACACAAAAAAATCTAGCGCTTGCAACTGGGCATATATTCTTTAAGTATGTAATCTATTTAAAATATAATCTAAAGATATGAGCCAGGCATGGTGGTGCACACCTGTAATCCCAGCACTTGGGAGGCTGAGGCAAGAGGATCGGTGTGAGTTCAAGACCAACCTCAGCTACAAAAGGGAGCTCAAGGCCAGCCTGAACTGCACAGTGGGACCCTGTCTCAGAAAGGTGAAAAAAACCCTCAAAATTTGAAGTACTGAGTTCCTGTTGCTTTTGCAGCATCAGAAGCTGAGAAATGCACATTATTTCTTAGTAGAAGTAATTTTTATTTTTTTATTTTTATTTTTAAAAAAATTTTAAATTTTATTTATTTTTTTCTTGTTTTAGAACCTTTGTTTGTTTATTCACTCATTTTCATGGCTGGCTCAGCCCGCCCCGAGGGCAGGGCTGGCGCAGCATGTGGTGCCGGGGATCGAACTGTGGTCTCTGAAGCTGCCCAAGCTTTCCCAAACAGACGCTTTAGACCACTGAGCCATCCTGCCCGGGCCCAATTTTTATTTTTTTAAATATTTTTTTCTTTTCTTTTTTCAGAACTTTTGTTTGCTTATTTATTTATTTTTATGGCTGGCTCAGCCCGCCCTGAGGGCAGGGCTGGTGCAGCATGTGGTGCGGGGGATCGAACTGTGGTCCCTGCAGCCACCTAAGCTTTCCTAAGCATGTGCTTTAGACCACTGAGCCATCCTCCTGGGCCCCAGTAGAAGTAATTTTTATTTTATTATTATTTTTTGTCTTTTTGAGAGAGGGTCTCACTGTACAGTTCAGGCTGGCCTTGAGCTCACTTTTGTAGCCCAGGCTGGTCTCACACTCTCACCGATCCTCCTGCCTCAGCCTCCCAAGTGCTGGGATTACAGGTGTGCACCACCACGCCCGGCTAGAAGTAATTTTTAAAAAGCTGAAAAATGTTAAAGTTGAACCATTGAAAGTCAGGGACCAGCTATATACCAAGATCCAAGGAAGCAGTCAGTTAATGCTGAAACAGATTTTACGAGGTCATACACTCATACACTGAAACTCTTGTATTTTTTTTTTCTTTTTGTCTTTTTGAGACAGGGTCTCACTATGCAGTTCAGGCTGGCCTTGAACTCACTTTTGTGGCGCAGGCTGGTCTCAAACTCACATTGATCCTCCTGACTCAGCCTCCCAAGTGCTGGGATTACAGGCGTGCGCCACCACGCCCGGCTTTTTTTCTTTTATTTAATAGGACGGCATGCGCTCAGGGCCCCTTAAAAATACGTTTTAAGGTCGTTTTAGCAAGCTTGCTAGTTAGTGTGTGTTATGGTATATGTCTAGTTGTCCCCCAAAGCCTCATGTAGACATTGGGCGGGGACTTCTATAGATTGAGACTTGACTCATCAGTCACTGGGATTATGTGTTTTAGTATTGATGGGATTATAGGTCTGAGTAGGGCTGGGACTATGGGTGTGGTCTAAGGTGGATATCGTAAGGCAGAGAGCCTGATAGGAATATAAAGAGAGACAGAGAGACAGATGAGAGCTGTTGCTCTGCTGGCGTTTTTGGCTGGCTGCCTCTGCCACCATTTTGCTGCTGTTCTGCCGCCATGAACTGGATGCTTTCTGCCCTGCTCCACTCAGCCTTGGGCCAGCCGAATATGGACTGAAACCTCCAGTAACTGTGAGCTAATAAGCCTTTCCTTCCTTCATTCTGAGTGCCGGGTATTTGTCCCAGCAACAATAGAAAAGTAACTAAAACAGTGTGTAAGCCTACAACATAGGAGAGGCAGCAAAACAGGAAAAAGTATTGCTTTCGTGGATGTGTTGACAAAGTACCTGCCACACTGCTTATGCCAAGAAGCTGCCCCCATGGGCTGCTGAGATAGCTCAGTGGTCTAAAGTGCGTGCTTAGGCAAGCTTAGGCAAGCTCAGGGGCCAAAGTTTGATCCCTGGCACCGCATGCTGCACCAGTTCTGTGCCTAGGGTGGGCTGAGTTGGCTACAAACAAACAAAGGACGACAAGGAAGGAGAACAAGGAGGAGGAAAAGGAGTGGGGGCAGAGGAGGGGGAGGGAGAGGAGGAGGAAGAGGAGAAGCGTGTTCCTCTGCAGGGAGCTTTTCTCCCTCTTGCAGGAAGTAACCCTGTCCAGGTTATTCCTCTCTGTTCTTAAAAGTTTGTGTCAAGTGTCACCCTTTCTGCACAGCATTCTCCAAATCCTTATTTATTAGCCCCAGTTTTCTTCCAGCAGTTTGAATCAATTGGTTGCGCCTCACAATTTCCATGATGCTTTTACCTAGTTTTTATGAGAATATCAAAATTGTTTTATGAATATATATATATATATATATATATATATATATATATATATATATTATGTTCTACTCATCTTTTTCTCCACAAAGCTTACTACTGTAGCAGATACTTACAAGCCTTAAAATATTTTCACACATACAAAAAAATGCAGCGCCGGGCGTGGTGGCGCATGCTTGTAATCCCAGCACTCGGGAGGCTGAGGCAGGAGGATTGGTGCGAGTTCGAGACCAGCCTGGGCTACAAAAGTGAGCTCAGGACCAGCCTCAACTGCATAGCGAGACCCTGTCTCAAAAAGACAAAAAAAAAAAAAAAAAAAAATGCAGAGTCAGTTGGAGAGGACACAAAACTAACTGAAATCACGTGACAGTTTGGGGCCATTTGTATCGGGGAGGTTATCATCTGCCTTTGTTTCATCCCTAAGAAAGGACCTTCTGCATAGGGCAATCACTATGTTCAGCACCAGGTATTGATGATGGAGCAAGCTCTAACACTTTGAAAGAATCTATTCCAAATGTCAGATTGAAAAAGGACTTCTAATTCTGCCCAGATGGATTGACAAAAACCTCTTTCATCTTCCAGACTAAAATAGACAGACAGACAGACAGACAGACAGACAGACAGACAGACAAAGAGCCTAAGCAAAATATATGAAACAATGACTTCCTCCTGGGGAATAGATAGCCAAAGAACAATCACGGAGAGATGAGAAACAAATGGGGGGGTGGGGAATTGCTCCTGGATTTCTGGAGTATCTCCAGTCTGATAACGAAGAGGAAAACCAAGTGGAGCTAGTGGGGGTTGGGGACAGCATGGTGCATAGAATTTGGGTGGGCAGAATTCGTGGGAAAGAAAAGATTTCCACAGGGTAAGCCCTAGTCATTGGTAAAAGAAAGTTAAGTAGATATGGCTCAGCTTGAGGCCATTGTGAAGTTTTATGGGTTTTTTTGGTAACATTTTTTTTTTTTTTTTTTTTTTTTGTGGGACTGGGGTTCAAACTCACGACCTTGCACTTGCCCAGCAGGCACTTGTGCCTCGGAGCCATCTCCCCAGCTCCCATTGGTAAAGTAACATTTTTAAAGAGGGAAACTATCAGTTTTTCTAAGTTGTAAACAAGAGGAACTGAAGTGTTAGAGGAAATACCCTAGGATGCTTACACTGTCTTATTGCTTAAGCAATCTATACATAGTACTCAGGCAAAAGTGAATCTGGGCTGGGTATGGTGGCAACACCTGCAATCCTAGTATGCTCCAGGTTAAGGCAGGAGGATCACTAATTTGAGGCCAGCTCAGACTACATAGTGAGACCTTCTGTCTCTCTCTCTCTCTCACACATGCACACACACAAAGCAAATAGATACTCTCACTCACACACATACACACACAAAGCATATGGGCACTAAGCAATCATTTTGCATGCACTGCCTTCTCTTTGTGTTTCTCTGTCTTGATTTTTTGTTTGGCTTTCTGTAGTTCTGCCTCAATAGCTTTATCTTCTGGTGCTCTCTTGAGCTTTGTTAAGATCAGTCAATGCTTGATCATATTCTTTTAATCTTTGCTGTAGTGCTTGATCAACTGTGTCAACTTGAGAAGTCTAGAAGCTTAACTAAATTGGCTCAGCACTTCCACACCCAAGGGTGTAGAGGAGCCACTCTAGGGTGGCTTGTCACTTAAAGGATATAAAAGAGAACTGAGGAAGAATGGAGTATTGCATTTCTTCATAGGAGCTTCAGCCTTCATTGTCAGCTTGGATATCATCTTCTAGCTCAGACTCTTGCGCTTGCACCTTGGATCCTTCCGGTGTAGATGCATCAACCTTCTGCTGCAGACCCTTCAGCCTCCTTCATATGGATTTGCACAGAACACTGCAGTGAGCTCCAGACCTTGGACTGAATCCTGCAGTCTCAGGTGTGTGGACAGTCTCTGCATGCTTCCTCATCTGACTCTGTGGCTGACCATCTTAAGCCAATCTTGTAATTTATACATTTGTACGACCTGTGCTATGTCTGCTCCTTGTAGTATATCTGTTCCTCTAATAAAACCCTGACTGATACACTTGCCATCCTTGAGCTCCATGATATGGTGCTTTGGTATTTTGCTATTGCAAAAGCCTCCAAACAACTATCAATTGTTTCCTACCAGTTTGACATATTTAGTTTACAAGCACCAGTATAAGTGCACAGCTTAAGGCCACAAACTGAAGCCTGAGTTTGTCTGCTTTCTTAGTAGCAGCCATTGAAAAACTCTGTAGTTTTTTAATAGCCATCTCCCAGTTCTGAGAGTTGAAAAGAATATTTGCAATGTTTTTAAAGTCTTCTGTTATTTAAGTCTTCTGTTATTAATAGAATTTTATTCATGTCTACGAAACTCCTATGTGCATACTTTTTTGTTAAGTCACTTTATTGAGGTGCTATTGATATACAAAAAGCTATACACATTTATTGTACATAACTTGAGTTGGATGATCACCATAAACCTGTTAAACCATTGTCATAATCTATGCAGTAAACATACAGTTATTATTTTATGTATATAGAAGAATTCTTAACCCTCTTAGCATAACTGAACCTTGTGCCTCTCTGTTTCTCTCTCCTCCACTGAATTCCTTTTTAAAAAATTATTATTAATTATTATTTATAATAGTTAATACATTACACAATGTTGTCTTCATTGTAGTTGTTCAGAGTACAAGATGCAGGCATGATTTCTTCTCTAAACCTCATTAGTACAGAGCTTTCTTTTCATTGCACAAAGAGAAAGTAGCTATATATTTAGTCCAATAGTCCATAACAGTAGTGGATTATCAGCTTAACTGGCATTATTGGGGGCTGTTGACTTGAGCCTTTTACAATTCAGCATAAATAATATGGCTTTCCTTTTTCTACCTTATGGTTAGCTTTTTCTCCTGGATGGTTAAGACCAAGATAAAGCAAGACCTATGTTAAAAAGAATATGTAACTTTTGTATCTGACAATGTCAGTCAGGGCACCTCAAGGTTTACCCTGGAACCATGTACTGCAATTTACTTTTGTTAGTGTTAGCTATCTGGATGAATCACGGCCAATGCTTGACCATTTTGCTCTCTGGAAGTGTGAGAGAATGTTTTCTCTCTAGGTAATTCTCTCTCTGTCTCTCTTTTTTGTCTTTTTGAGATAGGGTCTCGCTATGCAGTTCAGGCTGGCCTTGAGCTCACTTTTGTAGGCCAGGCTGGTCTCAAACTCACATCCATCCTCCTGCCTCACTCTCCCAAGTGCTGGGATTACAGGGGTGTGCCACCATGCCCGGCTCCTCTAGGTGACTCTCCTTAGGCACACTGTACATCATTGATTACTTTCCTCTGTAGCCCCATAATCTCCTCAAACAGGAAATTTGGGACTCCACTAAGTTATATGCTGTTACAATACAGGTTCTTTTATTTTATTTATTTTTTTTTTTAATTTTATTTATTTTTTTCTTGTTTCAGAACCTTTGTTTGTTTATTCACTCATTTTTATGGCCGGCTCAGCCCACCCCAAGGGCAGGGCTGGCGCAGCATGAGGTGCCAGGGATCGAACCGTGGTCCCTGAAGCCGCGAAGCGGCCGAAGTTTTCCCAAGCAGGTTCTTTAGACCACTGAGCCATCCCGCTGGGCCCCAATACAGGTTCTTTTATGTCCTGTGTTCTCATTGACCTTGAAGAGCTAGAGCCAAAATATTGGCTATACTTGTATCCCTTCTTTTTCTTTCTTTCTTATTTATTTATTTATTTATTTATTTATTTATTTATTTATTTATTTATTCTTTTTGAGACAGGGTCTCGCTATGCAGCTCCGGCTGGCCTTGAGCTCACTTTCGTAGCCCAGGCTGGTCTCGAACTCGCACCGATCCTCCTGCCTCAGCCTCCCAAGTGCTGGGATTACAGGTGTGCGCCACCACACCTGGCTCCTTCTTTTTCTCTAATTGTTTGGACTGCCAACTTAAGTTGTTTACCATCCAGAAGAGAAACTTAATGATATTATTCCCTATAACTCAGGCACTTGAGCTTAACATCATTATCTTTCTGAATATCAAGTGCCTTAGACCCGTGGTTCTCAACCTTTCTAATGCTGTGACCCTGCAATACAATTCCTCAAAAAATAATTTTTTTTTAGAAATTCTTTTATTTTTCATCAGCTTCATTCCCATTTTGCTTAAGCATCAGCAGAACAGCTGAAGACCACTTGGTGGTGGTTCCTACCCACTCAGTGGCCTGTGCGGTGGGGGCTGCAGACCAATCTTCTGTGGTTGGCTGAGCACTGCAGTCTTCAGTGGGGAACTGCTGAATGGGCACAGAGGGCACCTGCATGCCTTTGGACCAGTCTGCGACCTTAGGCTGAGCAGCAGTGAACTCCGGAGCTGGTGCAGTCCATTCACCCTGAAATTCCTTCTTGGTCACAGCCTTTTCAGCAGCAGCCTGCTCTTCCTTTTCAATCTCTCCAGGATCCCGGTAGAAATAGAGATCAGGCATGACTTCCCATGGGTGTTCAAGGGAAATGGTGCCACGCATGCGCAGCACTTCCTGGGCCAGCATCCACATTAGACTCACAGAGTGAGCTCCCTTATTGTTGCATGGGATGGCAATGTCTACACAGCGCAGAGTAGAATCTGTGTTGCACAGAGCAATGGTTGGCAGATTGACATAAGATACCTCCGTGAGGTCAGCCCTGGGATCGGTAACCACCAGGAGACGTGGCTCTCTGAAGGCTGCCTGGATCTAGTTAGTGAAGGTTCCAGGATGAAGCGGCCAGCAATAGGAGTAGCTCCAGTGGCAGCAGCAAACTTCAGCACAGCCCGCTGGCCCGTGTTCCTAGAAGAGATGACGCTGACATCAGCAGGGTTTTCAACAGCCACTATGGCTCGAGCTGCCAGGAGGAGCTTCTCCCAAGTCCGCTTCAGATTTATGATGTAGATTCCATCACTTTTCCTTTTGTAGATATACTGCTCCATCTGGAAATCCAGGTTGGTACCACCTAAGTGGATTCCTGCAGCAAGGAACTTGAGGACATCCTCCTCCTTCATTTGCAGGACATCAAGGGCTCTGGACATTGGGAAGTTTCCCTTTAAGTTATGATGGGAATCAAGAACAACACTGTATGGACCCTGGCTGGGCAGCGTGGAAAGCCCAAAAAATAATTTTGGTGGCTACTTCAAAACTGGAATTTTGCTACAGTTATGATTCAGAATGTCTTTAGGCGACTCCTGTGTTTTGGTTATTCAACCCCCGCCGGGGTTGCAACCTACAGGTTGAGAACTGCTGCCTTAGACATAACATGAAACAGGTATTTTCCATCAATTGTTGATTCTCTAAATTTTAAAACCTCTATAGAATGTTTAAAAAAGAACAAATACCCATTGTTACATAGATATTTTTTAATTTAACCATTTACAAAATTGTAGCATCACACAATTTGTAGCATCATACAATCCTACCTAGTCACAGTGTATAATCTTCTTAATGATTTGTTGTATTCTATTTGCAAGGGTTTTATTGGGGATTTTTACATCTATGTTCATGAGAGACTTTTTCATCTATGTTCAAAATCTTCTATCTAGAATTTGTAAAGAACTGAAAAGCATTAGGGCCCCCAAATTTAAAAACCAATCCAAGCCGGGCATGGTGGCACACGCCTGTAATCCCAGCACTCGGGAGGCTGAGGCAGGAGGATCAGTGTGAGTTCGAGACCAGCCTGGGCTACAAAAGTGAGCTCAAGGCCAGCCTGAACTGCACAGTGAGACCCTGTCTCAAAAAAGACCAAAAAAAAAAAAAAAAAAAAAAAAAAAAAAAAAAAAAAAAAAAAAAAAAAAAAAAAAAAACCAAAC
>PVJA010052284.1:0-12477 GCA_004027025.1 Myocastor coypus
CAGTTTCCTCTCTATGAAAGCCCGAGAGAATGTTTTCTCTCCAGGTGACTCTCCTTAGGCACAGTATTTCCCATCAATCCCTTTTCTCTGTGGTCCCTTAATCTCTTCGAACAGAAAATTAGGGTAACTACTGAGTTATAGGATATTACAGCACGGGTTCTGTTCTGTCCTGAGTCCTCACTGACCTTGAAGGGCTAGGGTCAAAATATTGGCTATCCTTGTAACCCTTTTCTTATTTCTCTAATTTTTGGTCTGTAAACTTATATTCTTAGCCTTCCAGAAGAAAAGCTTAGTGATACTATTACTCTAAAACACGGGTGCTTGAGCTTACTATCACTGTCTTTCTGAATTTCAAATATCTTTGACTTAATTTGGAATTGGTATTTTCCATAAATCATTGATATTCTAATAAATCTCTATGGAATGTGATAAAAACAGTTATACATTTTTTACACAGATATTTAGAAATACAAGCATAAAACAAATTTTAGCCTGTCTATCCTTTGGTATTTTTCTTAGTCTCTTACTCTCGTTTAATATCCTTTCTTGTTTTTTTGTAAAACAACCATTTACTTGAGAGATAGTATAATAGCAACTGAAATTGCATTAGAAGCAGCACACATATAAAAGACCAGAATGAGAAACAATCCAAGCACAGTTTTAGTGTTATATATTGCTATCATCAGTGTCAAAAACCTTTTGAGGTTTCTTGGGACCCTTGTCTAATTCATCCTGTGCATATAAGTGTGCAGTTTTGCTCTTGCTATGTTTCCTCTCTTTTCTGTTTCCAGTCACTTTGTTGTTTAATCCTTAAGTCTTTGATTTCCATTCAGCTGTGTTGTGCCTCTCTATTTTTATTTCTTCTTTTGAATTCTTGCATTAGCAAGATCATGCAATAATTACACATGTAGGTCTGGTTTATTTCAATTATGAGTATATGTTCAAGATATATCCACTTATATATGAAGTCTTCTAGTTTATCATTCTTTATAAGGTTGATGTAAAAAATTGAATGCTACTATAAAAAAGAAATATTTGTTGAGAGAATGGCTACCATAAAGAAATCACCCAACAGAAAAATAGTTGGTTTTACATCAACCTTTTTTTACTTGAAATATAATACAAGCACAGAGATTAAGGTTTAATCCCCATCCCTTATGCTGGGCTGGCTCCATCCCTGGGGGACACACTGGCCCTGTGATCCAGTCAGGGCATAGTGGAAATGTCTGTAATCCTTGCTCTGGGGAAGCTGAAAGCAGGAGGATCATTACAAATCTGAGCTGCACAGTGAGACCCTGCACCAAATACATAAAATGAAAAAAGAGAAAATGTAATGCAAGAAATATTATTTGTAACTGGTAAAAAAGCAGTATTTGTGAATTTTGTTGAAAATTTTAGTTGTATGTACAAAAATAATTTATAATTTAGAATGAAAGTGCTGAGCTGGGGAGATAACTCAGTAGAAGAAGCACTTGACTGGCAAGCACAAGGTCCCAAGTTCAATGTCTCTCTGTCTCTCTCTCTCTCTCTCTCTCTCTCTCTCACACACACACACACACACACACACACACACACACAAAAGAAAAAAAAAGAGAAAATGCTTACAATGGGGAATAGACTATTTTCAACTCTCATTTATTGTCCATCAGTATTAACTGTAGTCACTCTCTAATAAATTTCCCCCAAGTGAAGTGCAATGTAGATTTTATTCATTATAGGAGAGAAAATTTATTAACAGTTGTTAATAACAATTATTATTAAACTAACAACTCCTATTAGGGAATAATTCCTATAATTATTACTAGTAATTCTTAGTTAACTAACAATATCTGGGAATACATTTCAACATCAGAAATGGATTTAATAGTTTTCTAACTTAACTAACAACATCACATTCCACTAGAGCTTTCCAGGTGCTGCGATTAATTATACAGCTTCAGATGGCATGATATTTATCTGAGCAAGGTCACAGAGAGTTAAAATATAAAATGTAAATGCTAGCAGTCAAGTAAAATGTGCTGTACTTTAACCATAAATAATATTATTGGTTAAATCTATGGGTTAAAAGGAAGTTAATTGAAATACAGAATTAAAGTGTACCATTTCCTTAATTTAGAATTAGGGCTACCATGTCAATTATGAGAATTTGAAAAGTACAAGTGATATCCTGTATAGCTGTTTCACTAATCCTGAAGATTCTTTTTACTCGCCTTTGAGTTTATTTTCTGGAACAATATTTATATTTTTCCTTATTAAAGCAAGGGGAAATTAACATATTTTTCTTCATTTCTATATCATAAATGTTTTTGATCTTTAAATTCTAGTGAAAAGAAATACAATGAACTAAAATATTTGTCATAATTTGTTGTGCTTTGTTATTATGAATCTTCTTCTAACAAATTAATTATTCCCAGTGTCATTGTAGGGTAAAAATATCAAGTAGGCCCATGCAGGGTTGACAGGGGTTTCTGACAGTCTCTAAAGAAGTAGAAGATCTGACAACAGTACCATTTATTAACATGGTAAGTTTTTGACTATGTGACTCACATCACCAGAGTTACTACTTTCACACTGAGGGCTCATCTGAAGTAATTGTGACCTTGGCCAAAGATGTCACACCTTTTGGAGATTATTGTTCTCTAAATGATCAATAATCTTTTCAATGATGGGAAAATTACAGAAGTCAGTTCTTCATTTGCACAATTTTCAAGTAAAATCTTAGAAACATCTCTGCCTCAAGAAACTTGGATTTTAAGAAAAGTAGGGATAGTTATTTAGGGATTAAAAAAAAAACATGGGTTGTCTTAGTTACTTTAGTTACTTTGAGGCAAGATATCAAATCCAAAGTTAAAGAGAGAAAAGTATATTTAGCCCACAGTTCGCAGAGGTTTCAGTCCGTAATCAACTTGCTCTGAGGCAGGGTGGCACAGCAGATAGGCATCACATAGGAGAAAGAGTTCATTGTGGGCCTTAGGCATTAAACCAACAAGGGATAAATATAGCTCTTTATATTGCTTGCATCTTATCAAGGATGATTATGGGGACATCAACACAACCTTGCTCCTAGCATCCTTTGATCCTAGCACTGTGCCACGAATCTGTTCCAGCGTCACATAGCCCAGATCCAGCCACCTCTGACAGGCCCTGCCGACGGATGCTTGAGGCTTTCAGTGGATATCTGAACACAGGCTGCTGCAGCTTACCATTCATTTCTTTTTCATAAATTATAGAAATGCATCCCATACTTTCTGATTGTGCATTTCTAAAATCTTGCCACACAAGTAGATATAAAACAGATATGAAACAGAATCGACTTGTCTTTTTCTTTATGTAAGTGTTATATATGTGCTGGACACCAAATCTTTGTTACCTGTGTTACAAGGACAGCTTCTTACATTTTTTGTAGCACTGGAGATTAAACTTTTGATTAATTTTTTTACTTTGAGAAAGAGTCTAAGTCTCTGTGCTGCCTAGAGAGTACAGACAGGAGACACCATGCCCAGCTGTTTTCTTGCATTATGGCTTATTTTTTTTCATATTCTTTGATATTTACCTGAACCAAATTTAGTTTAAATAGTCAAGTATGTTTCTTTCTCTTTGAAAGGGAAGGGACAGTTACAGTTAAAAAATTGTTCCTTCATTCTAAATGAGATCGATGTTTTTTTCTGTAGTTTTATTCACAAAGATTATCTTTGCTTTCTACACTCAGTTTTTAAAGCTATTTAAAACTGCTTCTACCAAAACGGGAAGGAGAAAATCCTCTATCCAAAATAGACATAATTTGCATTACTAACATGTAATGAAGCCTCCACTTCTCCCCACTTCCTCTGATGGACTAGAGTGTGTTCACATATATTGCAATCTTATGAGCACTTGGCTGAGATTTTGGGCTCTGAGGCTCAGTTTTTAATCTCCTGGAATAAGCTACATATTCAAACAGCTCATCTTTATACCATGTGTTGATATCTAGAAAAATAAATCTCCTTGTTTTTCCTTCTATATTTGTCCTAATTCGTTTTCTTTTATACTTGCCCAAATATCCTTGGATTTGCATTTCAAATTCCTGCTAGGATTTTGGTTGCCTTTACTTATGGATATATGTGGCAAAAATATACATCATTTTTGCTAAATGGATATTCTCATCCATGAACAAAAATACCACATTTATTTATGTACTTAGTGTTGGTAATGCATGTTACATATTTTTGGTACAGATCTACTCATTTATTGAATATAGTCCTAAGCATTTCCTCATTCCTAGGCACCTGCTATTGGTTACATTCACAGATGCCTAGTTGCTAATGTATATGGTACATTTCTAAATAATTATTTATTCTATAGATTGCTACTGTCTAAATGCAATGAATTTTTAAAATATAAATCTCTTCCCATCCACCTAACTCTATAGTTAGCTCAAATAATATGCTGTAGAGAACTTGGAATTGTTCAAGGCACACAATCAAGTCATTAGCACAAAATGCTACCATGCTCAATTGTCACTCGTGTGTGTGTGTGTGTGTGTGTGTGTGTGTGTGTGTGTTTCTTAACATTAAGGAGCTATAGTGGCATTTAAAATTGAAACTATCTCCACCTCAAAGCATATACCTAGAACCTGATCACTATCAGTAGCACCGCTCTGCTCTGAGCCCTCTTCTTCTCCTGCCCACACCGCTTTGACAGCTGCTGAGCAGTTCTTCCTGCCTCGCTGGTTGCTGTTGCTGCTATTCCCAGTATCAGAGTGGATGCACCATAACTTTCTCATGACTTCAGTTTAACTTAGTGGAAAGGCCAAGTCCCTCCAAGGCACTTCACGCTCTCGGTGCTCTCTGCTCTCCTATGTCCTGGCCTCTTTGTATGTAGTCCTCTGCTTCCTACTGCTTGCAGCACAGATGTGCTCTGTGTTCCAGCTCATATCACAATGACCAAACTTGCAGCTCTCTTACATTTGGGCTGGAGGGCAGTCATTCATCCAGAATCCCATTTCAAATGCTGTATGCCTTGACACTTGCTTCCATGCCCAGGGTCTGACTGGCAGCAGAGAAGCTTGCTGAACCCACTGCAGGTAGCCCATGTGTGGCAGGCCTGGAATGTCCCAAGGTTAATGGCTGACCTATGAGAAATGGAGATTGATGGATGAACAGTTTCTCTTTCCCTTTCTCCTCATGGGAGATTATAAGATGCCATGAGCTGCAGCTACTCCCCAGGAGAGTTGGGCAGCATTTACTATCCTGGCAAATCCTCATCGTTTCTTTCTGAGTTATTCTTTCTCAGCCTTACTTTCATGTTGCTCGCCTTGCAGGATCACCCTTAACCTATGTTCATCCAGTTCCCCAGTGGGGTGCAAACTTTAGAAAACTGACAGAAGCTACTGCTGTGACCACGAGGGCCTCTTTGGTTCTTTCGAAACATAAAGCCATGCTACTGCCTTGAAATAGTTCCTCTATGCATCTACTTAGTTGCCTCCCTACTTTCCATGTATTTGTTATGTCAATCCTTTTGAGTGAAATTTATAAGCCCCCCTCATTTAATGCTATGACCTGCACACTGTCCTTCCGTACACATTCTCTTGCACTCCTAAGCCACTCTAATCTGTGAGGCTGTCTTCCTTACTGCATAACTTCTCAGTGTCTACCATAGTATGTAATCATTCATGGTACTTGCTTGTTTTCTATTCTCTACTAGATAGAAAATTCTAGATGTAAATGTTTCAGAAGCCAAGATCTTTTTCTTCTCTTTTCTTTTCTTTTCCTTTCTTTGTCTTTTCTTCTTTCTGTCTGTCTTCTTTCTTTCTTCCTTTAATTCCTCCTTTTTTCATTCTTTCCTTCCTCCTTCGCTGTCTTCCTCCCTCCCTCCTCCCTCCCTCCTCTCTTCTCTCTCTCTCTCTCTCTCTCTCTCTCTCTCTCTCTCTCTCTCGCTCTCGCTCTCTCCTCCACCTTTGACAGTGGATCTAACTATATAATACAGAATGGCTGTAAACTAATTATGTAGCTCAGGAGAGCCTCAAATTTGTGGCAGTTTTCTCTCGCCTGAGCCCCTTAGTGCTAGCATTACAGGAGTAAAGCACCGCATCTGGTTAAGCCAGGATTTTCATTCACTCTATTCACTTAATTATATATATGCTTAGAAGAAAGGCTGGTATGGGCTCAACCAATACATGCTCAGTAAGTGAGAGAATGAATAAATGCTACTCCTGGTCTTGGTTCTGTTCTCAAAGGAAAAGATCTCAATATTTTTCTAAGAAAAAGAGTATTTCCAGTATGGTTTGGGACTTCATCAGCTTAAGGACTTTGGTTTTCTAGCTCTTGTTGGAGCCAGTGCAGTATTCTGTGCCCTAATAGAGTCTTTCTCTAATTTGGACCTCATGTGCTAATTCACAGAATGGTTACACTTTGCTTTCTGAGATCAGTTGTATGAGGATGTACCTCTTTAAATTTTCATAGAATTCTTCCTTAAAACGGTGTGATCGTGTGTGTGTGTGTGTGTGTGTGTGTGTGTGTGTGTGTGTTTGCATATATAGGATATGTTTATGTGAATTTGTGCATGTGTATAAATATTTTATTTTTGTTTCAGTTTCCTCAATTATTAGAAGATCAAACAGCATTAAATTGTTTGGTAAATTTTAATTTTCTAAGAATCTTTTAATTTCATTTAGTCTTTGACATGAACTGGCATCAGGGCTTTCAGATCATTTATTGTCTTTGCTTTCTCTGCTTCTATAACTAAGTCTCTAAAATCTTAACTTGAGTGTTTAATTAATTTTCCATCATTTCTTTTTAAATATAATCACAAAAGTACCAAGACTGATACTAACTTTATCTTAAAGATATTATTTTATCTGTCCTGCATGAGAACAGATTTAGGTTCTGTTTTACATAGTACAATGATGGGTTGAATGACCTGTAGCCCTAATTCTCACACCCATGGAGCTCACATTCCAGTGGGAACTAGAATCAAATGGCGCATTCAATGTCTGTTGGTGTGAATGCTTCACCCACAAGGTAAAATGTAATGAGATAACAAGAATGACAACTAATGTTCTTCCCAGAGAAAGCAGTGAAAATTGCCAACACTCAGTTTTGGAGATATTTTAAGTGTATTATGATCACCATTAAAATGGAAACCAAAATTACAGCCCATGGAACGTGATAGATTTGGGTGCCCAGGTAAATGGAGGAATTCTCTCAATCTATATGTAAGATTATATCAATTAGTTCTACATTATTTTGTTAGTATTGTGATGTCTTTAATTCAAGAAGTACTTTGACGCATCTCTATCTTTATAAATGTGCACATGCATTTAACCTACATGTATATTGAGAGATTGTCAGTTTGCAAGACCTGGAGGGATGCTTGCATGAATAAGGAGTGAAGTGTTTCTTTCTTCCTTCATTCCCAGTACGGTTTATGTCTAGTTGTCCCCCCAAAGCCTCATGCAGTCATTGGGCAGGGACTTATATAGATTGAGACTTGACTCATGATTCACTGGGATTAGGTGTTTTAGTACTGATCTAGAGTTTGAGACTTGATCTATGATCCCTGGGATTATGTGTTTTAAGTACTTCTGGGATTATAGGTGTAGCCTAAGGTGGACAGACTGAGGTAGAGAACCTGAACATAATATAAAGTGAGATAGAGAGAGACAGACTCAAGCTGTTGCTCTACTGCCACGATGAGCTGTTGCTCTTTGCTTCCCTTTTTGGTCGATTGCCTCTATCGTGATTGTTGCTGTTCTGTTGTGATGAACTGGATCCTTTCTGCCCTGTTCCACTCAGCCTTAAGCCAGCCAAATATGGACTGAAACCTCCAGTAACTGTGAGCTAAATAAACCTTTCCTTCCTTCAGTTTGAATGTCATGTATTTGTCCCAGCAAAGAGCAAAAAGTAAAAAAGTAACTAAGACAGAATTTGGTATGAGAGAAATGAGGTCATTACTGACCATGTGGATTACAAGCTTTTGGGAATGGCTTATGGGAAGTGATAGAAAAGGTTCAGAGATGTCGGCTACAACCAAAGCACTGGAATAGCTTTGGCTGTTCTCTTTGGGAGATCCCGGTCAGAGCTCAGATCAGAAGACTGGCTTGAATCCGGGGTATAAAGAAGGGCTTAAGAGCAGAGACTGGAATGGTTTGGAAAGGTCATCTACTTGTGAAGAGCTGAAAAAGCTTCAGCTGTTCTGTAGAGGAGATTCTGGTCAGAACTCAGACTAGAAAACTGACAGAAGGCCTGCCTGTAAAGACCAGGTTGAGGAGGTTTCTCCTGGGAAAAAGGACAGCATTAGTCATTCAACTCTAGGTGATTTGTGCTATGGATTGGCTGAAAATCTGTTGGAATTTTGCTCGTGCCCAGAGACTTTGCCTAAGACTGAGATTAAGCATGGTGGACTGATTAATCTTTCAAGAGATATTTCAAAGCAGCAAACTATTGGGGAAGTGGCATGGTTATTACTGGTGGCTATTAGACAGATTTATGTTGAGAATCAAGATCAAAGAACCAAGCAGAATGATTTAATATATTGTGAATTTGGCCACGAATGAAGCACCAGGAGAACGGTGGACTGTAAAAATAGAGCTAAAAGGATCTCCATTGCTGGACAGGAACCAAAGAATCAAAAGGATGGCCTGAGGGCATCACAAGAGGTGGCAGCTCTCTAACCTTTCAGACTCAGAATTGCAAGGGAGGCTTTGTCTTGAGAAAAAAGCCTGAGAGACACAAGTACCAGAATGGCTACAGCGGCCAAACCAGGTTCCAAAATGCCAACGGTATGGGGAATTTATTTTTCGGAATCAAGGTCAGTGTGCTCAGCAATCTAGGCCCTCAACCTCTATAGCCAAGAGAAAAGTAAGCCTGGTTACTGCTCCAGCTGATAGCAGACCTTGGCATCATCCACATAGGCCTATGATGCAGAATGCGAGAGTTCTGAGGTTAAGACGGCTTCCACCTCAATTTCAGAAGAAGGCCTGGGAGTCCAGGCAGTGTGTTCCTGAGAAGAAAGTGTGTAGAGCTGTGTGTGAGAAGCCTGTTCAGTGGAAGCCCCAGAAGTTTGGAAAAGCCAGGAATGAGGATCATGCAAAGAGGGAGCAAAGCTGGCCTGAGACAGAAGCCATGGAAACTACCACCAAGACTGCTGTAGGAGGGGAGTTGCATGAAGCTCACAACTCAGTGCAGACTGCTTCCGATGTTCCAGTTGGAACTAGGGTATTTAATGTGTACCCTTCTGGATTTTGGACATGTGTTGATCCCTGTGTTTTGTATTATCCTGTTGTTTGCAACTTTTCAAATGGTAAAGTTTGTCTTTTCCCTTTGAATTTTGGATATGTTTAACTTTTTTACTATAGAGGAGCTCACAGATGAGAGTTTGCCTTGGATCTTGGAGGAGAATTGGGACTTTGACTTTGCAGCAATGCTGAAACTGTTGGGATTTTTACAACTGTTCAGACGGACTAAAATGTCTTTTTCCAAAGGGATATGTATGAGACTTTGGGAGTCCAGGGGTGGAATGTTATGGTTTATGTAGAGTTGTCTCCTCCAAAGCCTCATGCAGTCATTTGGCGGGGGCTTATATAGATTGAGACTTGACTCATGAGTCACTAGGATTATGTGTTTTAGTACTGATCTAGAGTCTAAGACTTGATCCATGATCCCTGGGATTATGTGTTTTAAGTACTTCTGGGATTATGGGTGTAGTCTAAGGTGGACAGGCTGGAGCAGAGAGCCTGAATATAATATAAAGAGAGACAGGGAGAGACAGATTCAAGCTATTGCTCTATTGCCATAAGCTGTTGCTTTCTGCTCCTGTTCAGCTGATTGCCTCTGTCGTAATTGTTGCTGTTCCATCACCATGAACTGGATGTGCTCTGCCCTATTCCACTCAGCCTTGGGTCAGCCAAATATAGACTGAAACCTCCAGTAACTGTGAGCTAAATATAGCTTTCCTTCCTTCAGTTTGAGTGTCAGGCATTTGTCCCAGCAAGGAGTAGAAAAGTAACTAAGACCCTTCCTTTTTCTTTCCTTCCTTCCTTCCTTCCTTCCTTCCTTCCTTCCTTCCTTCCTTCCTCTCTCTCTCTCTCTCCTTCTTTCCTTCTCTTTCATACTTGGTACAGGATCTCACTATGCAGTTCAGACTCATATAGTGATCCTCCTGTTCTCAGCCTCTCCAGCTTGGGGATTGCAAGCATGTCTCTCCATTCCTCGAGTCAGTGGCCTTTTCAGTGTGTCTGGGAGTGGGGCTGGCACAGCATGTGGTGCTAGGGATCAAACCCCAGTCCCTGTGCTTGCCTAGGCAGGCGCTCAGTCCACTGAGCTATCTTGCTGGCCCCAGGAGTTGACGTTTCTAGCTGGTTTAATAAGCAGGAAAGTATTATGTCCTAGCTCTAAGGTTGCCACACAGGAGGAATTCCATTACCACAAAAAGTAAGCATGTTGGTTGAGCTTGACACGTTTATGGCCACCTTGTATTCATGTTTGAGGTAGGCTCAAGAATAATACTTGTTCTCTAACTAGTGAATATGAAGAGTAAACAGAAATGTGTATTTGCTAAGGTGTCTTTGGGAGTGGAAATACACAACGAAAAGGGAAGCTGTTTTATCAAATAGAACACTTCCATTTTTATGTGGAATTTACTATGTTGAGGAGGGACTTCAGGAGCTAAAGCCAACCAAAGATGATAATAGCATTTTCCTAGGCTGCCTTTCAATTACGCACTGATCAACTCCTCTGAATCAAAGTTTCCATTAAAGGTAGTTGTGTCTTTTGCACATTTACGTAGCATTTTGTTTATGTTATTTACTGCATGTTCATTTTTTTTTTTTTTCCTTAGTTAAGTGCTTTTCCTGATTTCCTAAAATACACACACTGGAAATGTAAAAAAGGAAAAAAAAAATCACTTCTTTTCTCCTAGCTTAAATTACAACTCTTCCTGAGGGAAATAGTACACAACGGCCTGGCTAACCAGGGGCTATATTTCAATCACTGGCAGCACACACAGTGCCAGCTCTGCCCGCCTGGGGAATGCCCTTCCAGCCACCGAGATAGGGTGTGGTGACATGCACCTGTAATCCCAGCCCTGAGGATACTGAAAATAGAAAGATCACTACAAGTCTGAGCTGCCTATGTAGTGAGACCCTGTACCACATACATTACCAAAAAAAAGTTTAAAAGGAAAGAATAAATGAAAGAAAACAATTTTTTTTAAAAAAAATACTAAATTAGATGTACAGAAGGGATTTCTACGTGTAACCTCTTTTTGCTAACTGCAGAACATATCTTTCCAAATGCCCACCCTTTTCACATTTTCTTCAGATGTCAAAATGCACCAGTTTACCTGTATTCATGTGGACCCATGTAGAGCTGTAAGTACAACATAATCATCCAGTGACCGGTGGGAGTGGCATGGTGTCATTGGCGAAAACATGAGCCCTGGTAATTTTAGATGTAAATAAAGCAAGCAAATGCCATGAATTCTGCCACGCACTCCCTTGTTCTTCTGCTGTGTTTTGCCTCGCTTGGAGATGGCCTGGGCGAGCTGAGCATCAGAATTACAGTGCTTCAGTCCTAAGCCATATGAACAGTCCAGGACGCCATAGGGCTTTTTTTTTTTTTTTTTTCATGATGGCTTTCATAGCTCATGTTTCCCAGGCCACTTCATCTTCATCACATGATCATCTCTTTCCTTTGGGCATCTAATAGGTATACAAGCACTGTTAACGAGAGAGAGAGAGAGAGAGAGAGAGAGAGAGAGAGAGAGAGAGAGAGTGAGAATAAGAGAGATGATAAGAGAGAACAAGACAGAAAAGAAGAGACAGCACAGTAATGTGAATTTCTATATATGTACATCTTTTAAATATAACGTATAGCTATGGAAAAAAAATTATTTGCTTTTACCTTTAATCCCACTTGTTCGAAAATATTTACCTTTATCAACATTTTTATATTTTACCTCCTTACTCCAAGTTGTATGAAATCTTTTCACTGATTCCATTTATGCTTTGGATGCAAATTAACACCATAGCAAGGAGTTCTAATGTCTCCTGCAGACTTTGCATCTTTGCCTTACTTTTGCATATGTGGAGGCCAGCATCGTGCTTCTGCTTTCTGTAGCTCAGGGCCTTTCTGGGAAGCTGCCATAGATCTAGGGGGCCTTTGTGGGCACAGAAGCGGCGCTTCCTAAGAAGTGTTGGGTGCTGGAGGCTGCAAGGCCATGATGGCCCCTTGCTTTGCTTAGCTCAGGACCAGTCCCAGCATCCCTTGTATTGCAAAGGATCTCCGAGGGCTCAGAGTGAAGCTGCTGCTCTGGCCCTGACCTCAGGGGCTGCCTGGGACCACACTTTCCTGCTTGCTTCCCCATCCTTTGCTTTTGTCTGGTAATGTTTCCGTATAGATTACTTGAACATGTTCACTGAAATGAACAAAAAGTTACTTAACTTTAAAATTATAGAAAAACTGTGTCTCATCTGATGTAGCTTTTTTTTTTTTTTTTTTT
>PVJA010052285.1:0-12469 GCA_004027025.1 Myocastor coypus
CTTGTCAGGCAGGACATGATGCTGTTGAGCTGTATCCCCAATCCTACTGAGGAAAACGCAAATTAAAGCATCTAGATGTGTTTGTTCTTAGACTAGATTTATTGATTTATTTTTATGTTTTTTTTTTATTTTTAGGGCAGGGTCTACAGGGTGTTCAGGATCTCAGTTACTAGACTGGACTCATAGTGATCAGCCTTCTCAGCATAACCTGAGGGCTGGCAGGCCCTGGCAGATTGAATCCCCAACCCCTGCACTTTAATCTGCTGAGCTATTTGGCCGTCCCTTTGTTAGTCTAATTTTAAACATCCCCAATTTTGGAAATTACATAGCTGGGCAATACTTTATTAGTCTCCCGCTGTTGATACTAGTGATGACACTTCTGAATAAACATCTCTAGCAGGTTCAAAATTCTTCCTCAGTAAATATTATTTCTCCTTGCCTAACGTGGAAAATTGCTTTTTTCAATTTCCCTCAGTCCTAGAGGAAGAATAGTTATTTGCCACCAATCCCCTATTCTCCAGAGGAAAGATTGCTTTCATGTACTAATAATTAATGGCAGAATTAACTATTCCTCAGAAATGGAACAAAGTAAGAGTCACTTTGTGATCACAAGTTTTTTTTGTTTTTTTTTTACAAGATATATAGAAGTAGAACATGAGCAAAAGCAACCTGTTCCCAAGAAAGTCAGGCCACCTCAAAAAATAGGTTAGAAATTGGAACAACCTTGCTGTTCAACTGAGGAGCAACCTTAAAACTCTCTACGCATGTCCTGCCCTTGCAACCCCTTAGTAAGGTAGCCTTTGTTGATGACAGCTTTCATCCTTTATTGGTTAACTTTCCAAATAAATCTTCTTCCTAGTCCCATCCAATAGTTCACAAGTCTCTGGTCTTCTCCAGTGGCAAGCAGTGAACACAGATTCTTTAGTCCGTGTAGAGCAGACACCACTGCTAATGTGGTTTAGTAGTCCATATAAATAAAAAACTGTCTGAACCTTCAGGGGCGTCATTATTCTTTCATTGGCCAAAACTGCTCACTTGTTCCATAAGGATCAGAAAGTAGATGAAAAGAAGGTTGTTTCTATTTTTAAGTGTTGTTCTAATCATAAATGCACAACGAATTAATAAATCAGAACATCATCATTATGTAATTCTTAATACAATAATAGATCTTGGTGGCAGTGAACCATACAGATATACATGTGTACATGTGCATAAACATTTGTGAACACACATATACACACACACGGATCCACACACACATAAAGACCTGAAAATTATGTTCCTCTTGCTAAAATTGCAATGCAGTACCTATTAAGTAGTCTTGAGAAAAATTAAAGTATTTCAGTCCATAGACATTTTTTTTTCATGATGTGTTGGCTTATGAATTCCTTCAGAATGACAGAATTACAGAGAGGAAATTGAAAAGTTCTGAGTAAAAAGATGTTTGATTTAATAATTATAAAAGTTTACCAGTAGTACATGGTTATCATACTAGTATAACTACCTTTGGTATTTGTTTGAAATATTTCATAATAGAAATATTAATACTAATACATACCTCTATTTTATGTTTTAGAGAAGGGATTACAGGGTGTTCAAGGTCTCACTATTATATCGGACCCATAGGTTACACCTATTTGCAACCTCCCAAGAGCTATAACAGTGCATGCCAACATGCCTAGTCTCAGTTGTCGCACACCTCAGGGGCAGGGCCAGCAGGGCAGGCCTAGGGATTGAACACCTGGTCCCTCTGCCTGCTTGCAGGTCCTTTAATCCACTGAGCTATTTGGCTGGCCCTTAATTCATATTTTTAAAGGAATGGTGAAGAAAATAACATTTTCTACATATTGTGGCACCAGTGAGTAGAATATTATAGAACTTTATTGGATAACATGGCATATGACAAATTTAATTGATGGAGATACCATGTTCATAGATAAAAATACCTAACATTTTAAAGTGTTGCTTATGCCTAAATTAGTATTAAATTTTAATTAACTATAATAAAAGTTGTACACTATACATCATCAATCCTTTTCCTCTATGGCCCTATAATCTCCTTGAACAGAAAATTTGGGACACCACTGACTTATGAGATGTTACTGCACAGGTTCTCTTATGTCCTGAGTCGTCATTGATCCTGAAGGGCTAGGGGCAAAATATTGGCCATTCTTGTAGCTGTCCTTTTGCTCTAAATTTTGATCTTTAAACTTACATTCTTTTTTATTTCTTATTACTTTTAATAAGAAATAACATTGAGACAGTTTTAAAACACGTTAGTGTGACAGCCACAATAACAGATACAATGCATACTGTTGTCTTCATAGTAGTTGTTGAGAATATAAGTGGAAGACGTGATAACTTTTCAAAACACTGTTGCTACAAATATTTCTACTCATTGAACTAAGAGAAAGTAGTTGTATACATAGAGCAATATTCCATAGTAGTAGTGGGTTATCAGCAGAACTATCAATGACGAAAGCTGTTGACTTAAGCCTTTTACATTTCACTATACTAATCTGGCTTTACTTTTTAGGCCTCATGGTTAAATATTTCTTCTGGGTGGTTAAGTCCAAGTTAAATCAAGACATATGTAACAAAACATGTAGTTTTCATATCTGATAAGGTTAGTCAAATCCCCTCAGGGTTTACCCTGAAATCATGTACAGCATTCTGTAGAACTTTTGTCAGTGTCAGCCATCTGGATGAGTCACAGCCATTGCTTGACCAGTTTGCTCTCTATGAAAACCTGAGAGAATGTATTCTCTCTAGGTGACTCTCCTTAGGCACACTATACATCGTAGTTTCATTTCCTCTGTGGTCTCATAATCTCCTTGAACAGAAAATTTGGGATGCCACTGGGTTATAAGATGTTACAGTACTGGTTCTCTTATGTCCTGAGTCCTCACTGACCTTGAAGCGCTAGGGCCACAGTATTAGCCATCCTTGTAGTCCTTTTTCTCTAATTTTTGGTCTGCAAACTTAGGTTCTTAGCCCTTCAGAAGAGAAGATTCGTGATCCTATTATTCTACAACATAGGTACTTGAGGTTATCATCACTGTCTTTCTTAATATTAAATGCCTTAGACTTAACAAGGAACTGGTATTTTTCATCAATCAGTGATATTCTAATAAATCTCTATAGAATATAATAAAAGCAGTTACACAGTATTACACAGAAATTCAGAAATATAAGCATATATAAAATTGTACTTGGCCAAAACTATGGCATTTTTCCTTCTTTCAGGTTTTCACAAGAGGAAACTGGATGACCAGTGGTTGTGATTTATCCAGATGGCTGACAATGACAACAGTTCTACAAATCATTGTATATGGTTTCAAAGTAAAACCTGAGGGGATTTGACCTTGGGTGATACACAAGTTATGTGTCCTGTTATACAGTTCTTGCTTTAACTTGCTCTTAACCACCCAGCAGAAAAGTTTAAACATGAGGCCTAAAAAGTAAAGCTAGATTAGTATGTTGAGATGTAGAAGGCTTAAATCAACAACTTCTGACATAGTCATTTCTGCCAATCACCCACTGCAACTATGGAATATTGGCCTATGTATACAACTACTTTCTCTTAGTTCACTGAGAAGAAATTTTTGTATCAACAATGACTAGAATAATTATAATGTCTGCATTCTATGTTCTAAATAACTACTATGAGGACAACAATATCCATTCTATCAGTTGTTGGGAATGTACTACTAACGTGTTTTCAAACTGTGACATTATTATTTCTTATTTAAAGTAAAAAAAAATTGTAACTGTCTTTGTAATGGTATTTATTTATTTTTTATTTTTCTTGTTTCAGAACTTTTGTTTGTTTGTTTATTTATTTTTATGGCCACCTCAGCCTGCCCTGAGGGCAGGGCTGGCGCAGCATGTGGTGCCAGGGATCGAACCACGGCCCCTGCAGCCACCTAAGCTTTCCTAAGCAGGTGCTTTAGACCACTGAGCCATCTTGCCGGGCCCCTGTAATGGTATATAACTAAAATAATCTCAAATTTATATTAAAATTTAAAGGGGAAATTATAACCATTATATTTTTAAAAAATAATGAGAAAGTTTGTCTTTTGATAATTAATTTAAAATAGACTGATGTCTTACACCATGCGTTAAATTAAAATAAAAATTCTAGATCTTATTTCTTGGAGGAACAGTTTGAAAAAAAAATTTCCATGTTTTAGGGGTTCTCTTTTCATTCTGCTACTTGCTTTTTTTGCTGTACAAAAGTTTTTTAATAATGTTAGATCCCAGTTGTTGATTCCTTGTGATAGTTTCAGTATGATCAGGGCTTGGCTCATAAAGTTTTTGCCTACAGCAGTATATTCAAATATCTAAATACTTATACAGAAACACTAAAGAATAAGATAGAATAACTAGAAGATAGAACAACTAGAAGATAGAATAACTAGAACTCTTGAAGACATGATAAGTGGAACAGATCAGAAGTTGCATGAACATCTCAAAACGCACTCAGCCTCCTCATTTTTGAAAAAGGTGATGAACTATTTGAGTGGAAGAAAGATGGATTGTTTAACAAATGGTGCTACGTGAGACATAATATGGAGAATCAAGAAATAGGATTAAATGAAATTAAAGTGCTTCTCTACATTTAAGGAAGTAGCCAACAATATGAAAGTTAACCTAGCAAATGGGAAAATATTTTTTTGCTAGAGTATATAAAGATTTCAAGGGACTGGGGAGATAGCTCCGAGGCACAAGTGCCTGCTGGGCAAGTGCAAGGTCGTGAGTTCGAACGCTGGTCCCCCCCCAAAAAAAAAGATTTCAAAAAATTAGATCACTCAGTTGAATTAACAGATCAGAAAGTAGGCAATTGAAACATACAGATACTGCTCAGAAGTGCAAATGGTTAATAAATATATAATAAAATTGAGTATCTTTGGCAATTGAAGAAATGTAAATCAAAGCAATACTAATACTCGATTGGTTCATATACTTCATTCCAATAAGGTAGAGTATCATCAAGTACTAAAAATATGCAAGGTATAAGGAGAAAATAACATTTCTACATAGTTAGTGGAAATAATCATGATGGAGCTAAGTATAAAGATGTATCAAAAACCTGAAAACAGAAATTACATTTAACCCAGCTATTCCTCTTCTAGTTATAACAAGAGAGTTAAAGACACCATAGTGCAGTGATCTATGCACGTCCGTGTTTATAGCAGCACAACTCATCAGTTAAATCCTGGGAGCAGTCTATATGCCCTAGAACATGAACAGAGCATACTGAGTATATAACAGAAAGGATAATTCTTAGGCATTGTTTTGGAAAAATGACAGAATATGAGACCATAAATTTAAAGCAAATAAGTCAAATAGTGAAAGTTAAATATTGAATGGATTCTCTAGTTTGATTAACCCAAAATAGACGTCACTGAGAGAGCGAAATGAAAGAGCCATGTTAGGAAGCAGGGAAGCCGACCCAGGAAAGAGGGTGAGAGCAGCTAAGGAAAGAGGCAGAGGGATGAGTGGGGCAGCTGAGGAGTAGAAATAACCCCCGTGCAGTGTGTCTGTGTATGCATCCCCTAAGTTGAGCATAATCGAAGTGTGTCATAAAAGTATATTCTTAAAAATATTATATATATATATATATATATATATATATATATATATATATATATATGAACTAGCCCTCCAAAATGGTGCTGGAAAAATTGGTTTTATACATTATGAAAATTAAAACCAACACATATCTCTCACCATACACTAAAATATAAAAAGATCATAGATTTAAACATTTAAAAAATGCACTCAGAATCAAGATCTACCACGTATAGCTGCAGATGCCCAATGAGGAATATGATCCTCATATGTAGCTAAGATGTATCCATTAACATAAATAAGTGTATCATGAATATAAAAAGCATCATCTCAGGCATGAAGATTCACACATGTAATGCCAGCATTCGGCAGGCTGAGGTAGGAAGATCAAACAGAGTTTGAGGCCAGCCTGCACTACACAGTGAGAGTCTTTAAAGAGGAAAAAAAAACACAGAAAAACACTAAAAGGATAAAGTATTAAGACTCTACTATACTTCCTGGAAAGTGAAAGATCCTGATAGTATATTTTCACTTAGTACAGCTGTGTTGTTTTATATATTTTTTTACATATTTGTCTGGTTTTGGGCCTGTATAGATAAGAATTACCTTCATAAAATCTTTGAAGACAAGTAGATGAGTATGATGCTTGCAAAATAAAAGGGAGGCAGAGAGAAGAGAAAGAAAAGTATTCAAGTGTGTTATGAACATGTACCAATTCCCTACAGTTAATATAATCATGTGCTGTAAACATGTACTAATAAAAACAGTTTCAGACCAAAAAAAATGGTAAACATGAAGGAGTAGAGCAAGATAAATGTTCAATTCTGCCATAAAAAATGTATAACAAAATAGTATATTTTAGGGGGTTGGGGAGATAGCTCTGTGGCACAAGTGCCTGCCTGGCAAGTGCAAGGTTGTGAGTTTGAACCCCGGTCCCACAAAAAAAAAAAGTATATTTTGACATAATGGATGAGTAGGTATCTTAGTTGCTTTTCTCTCATTGTGGGGACAAATACCTGACACTCAAAATGAAGGAAGGAAAGGTTTATTTAGCTCACAATTACTGAAGTTTTCAGCCCATATTCGGCTGGCCCAAGGTTGAGTGGAACAGGGCAGAGGGCATCCAGTTCATGGTGGCGAAACAGCAACAATCATGACAGAGGCAGCAAACCAAACAGAGGAGCAGAGAGGAACAGCACAAGTTTGTCTGTCTCTCTTTAAATTATATCAGGCTTAGGCCAGAGAGATAGCCCACTGGTCTAAATTACATCGGCCTCTCTGCCTTAGCCTATCCACCTCAGGCTACACCTATAATTTCCAGCAGTATTCAGACCATAGTCTCATCAGTACTAACATACATAATCCCAGTGGATCATGGGTCAAGTCTCAAACTCTAGAAGTCCCCGCCCTATGATTGCATGAGGTTTTGGGGGGACAACTAGACATACACCATAACAAACAAAGGGAAATATATTCAATTTATAGTGTGGAATAATTCATTATTCATATTAGTAGGGTAAAACTGAATGAAACTTCCAACTGAATCGAGGACTTACATTTCAAAAGCAAATTTTAAGTCATTTTAAAAGCAAAATATTGGGAAATACATTTATGAGGAACTTGCTTAGGCAGACGAAGTGGCCAGGGTTTGACCCCCAGCATGCAGTGGCCTGTCCCAGGGCCCCGCTGAGATAGGGACTGAGACTAGGTGTGGTGGTATGCACCTATAATCCCAGCTCTTAGGGAGGCTGAAAATAGGAGGATCACTGTCTCTGGTCTATGTAGTGAGACCCTATACCCTCTGTAGACCCTTATTAACAAAATAAAAAACCCTTTATGAAACATGTTTTCAAAAGAAGCAAATTTCCATATAGCTTATTACATTAAAATAAGATTTAACCAGTAAGGTGATCATGAGTATTTTTAAAAGGGGAATTTTTCAAAATATATTTATTCAAAAAAGAAACTGTGTACATACAAAGAGGGAATAATAGTTGAGACTGGTTACCATGAACACGAGCACACAGTACACCGAAAAAGATAATGAATGACTTATGCTCACAAGCAAAGTTGCTCATGTTGTGGAAGAAACAGGAAGGTAAGTTAGGATCAGAGTGCAAAACAGTTTATTCCCAGTATACCAGAATTGCCATTAGCAGTTGTTCAATATGACGATCAAAAGCATCTTCTATAAATTCTTTCAGGAATATAAGTTGGTAAAGCCATTTTGGTGAAATAGCTTACCTTTAGCTTTCAAATGCAAATATTTGTGTACTAGCTGCACAAGAGTATAAACTGGTATTCATATGAAAATGCACCTAGGTTAAGGCCTTCTCCTTAAAATACAGCTGCAAACTCTTGTGTTTGTGCAGCAGATAACATATAAAAATATGCATGATAGTACATTTTTGTTTGCAAAAGGTCTGAGGAGTCTCTACATGGCTGGACAGGTAATTGCAGCATGGTTTACACAGTATCACAGAGGAATTAACGCAAACACTAAAATAGTGAAAGTGTTAAAGAATGTCTATATGCTGGCATTTTTTGTAGCTCAATAATAAAAATACATCCCCATGTATTTATGTATATGTCAAAGTATATATGCTAAGTACTACATTTAAAATAAAATCACTCATTGACAGAAAGGAATACACATGTCACTGAGTACTTGCTTGTATTAACATGCTAGGGTTACCACTAAAAGCTAATGCAGAAGTGGTGACTTAAAATAACAGAAATTTATTGTCTCATAATTCTGAAGGACAGAAGTCCCCAGACAAAAAAGAGAAAATTTTGGATTTTGTTCCTCATTCTCTCACAGTAGTGAGACAATATGCTATTTATAAACATGGGTCTGATTTATTTCACTGATACATACAGCCTCAAGTTGCATCCATTTATCTATAAATATCTCAATTTTATCCTTCATCATGGTGGAGTACTCCATTACATAAAATAACAACATCTTTTTGATTCATTGCCTTGTTGTGAATTGCAAAGAAACTGTTGAAAAGAAAAAGGAAACTATAATGTAGGAAAGGGGGAAAAAAGGGAAAAAGAAAAATACATATTTATGCACAATATTGTTAAGATAGCTTTACAGCTAGCTTCTATTCACTGAAAAGAAATATTTGTGTTAATTTTGTTTGGACAAGATATCATGCCTATATCCTGTACTCTGAATAATGATTATGAAAACAACAATATGCAATGTGTTAATTATTGAAACACTTCAACTAACATGCTTTGAAACTGTATTAGTGTTTTGTTTTTTTTTTTCTCTTAAAAATAAAGAGGACCGGGCCCGGGGGATGCTCAGTGGTCTAAACCCCCTGCTTGGGAAAGCTTGGGCGGTTTCAGGGACCGCGGTTCAATCCCCGGCACCACATGCTGCATCAGCCCTGCCCTCGGGGCGGGCTGAGCCGGCCATAATAAAAATGAGTGAATAAACAAACAAAGGTTCTGAAACAAGAAAAAATAAATAAATAAAATAAGAAATTCTTTAAATAAATAAATAAAGAGGAGGGGCCTGGCAGGATGGTTCAATGATCTAAAGCGCCTGCTTAGGAAAGATTAGGCGGCTGTAGGGACCGTGGTTCGATCCCCAGCACCACATGCTCTGCCAGCCCTGCTCTCAGGCCAGCTGAGCCGGCCATAAAAATAAAGAAATAAATAAACAACCAAAAGTTTTGAAAGAAGAAAAATAAAATAATTCAAAAAAAAAAAGTGTTTAACCATAGACCAAACTAAAGTTGTATATCTAAATTCACCCTTTTGCGGCCCAGCAGGATGGCTCAGTGGTCTAAAGCGCCTGCTTAGGAAAGCGTAGGCGGCTGTAGGGACCGTGGTTTAATCCCCAGTCCCACATGCTGCACCAGCCCTGCCTTCAGGGCAGGCTGAGCTGGCCATAAAAATAAAGAAATAAAGAAAATAAACAAACAAACAAAAAAGTTCTGAAACAAGAAAAAAATAAAAATAAAATAAAATAAAGAGGAATTTTGAGTCACTTGTCAGAAACTGGGTACAGCATGAGAGCATAATTTTCAGTGAAATAATTCAGGCACATAAGCTTAAATGTTGCGTAGATTTTTCATGTGAGAAACACAAAGCATAAATATTTAAAGAACACAGTGAACAATAGATAATAGGAAGCAGAGAAATAGATCTTTGCCAACAGGAAAAGGACTGAAGAATACAGAGGGAAAGTGAAGGAAAGAGAGGGGGAAGGCATGAGCAAAGAATTAAGTTGTATTATGTGAATGTGCTAGCTTCCATGAAGAATGTAGTTGTAATGTGCAGCAAATATGTAAATTGCAAATTGCAAAAACCAAAAATTAAAAACTAAGATGTCAGATGTTTGTGTGCATGGGATTCTATATATTTCTAGAAATATAAGTGTTCAAAAAATGAAAGACAGCAGCCGGGAGTGATAGTGCAGGCCTGTAATCCTAGCACTTGGGAGGTCAAGGCAGATTCAGTGCAAGTTCAAGAAAAGCCTAGGCTACAAAAGTGAGCTGAAGGCTCACTGAGCTCACCTGATGCTTGAACTGCATAGTGAGAGTCGATCTCAAAAGGAGAGAGAGAGAGAGAGAGAGAGAGAGAGAGAGAGAGAGAGAGAGAGAGAGAGAGAGAGAGAGAGAGAAAGAAAGAGAAAGAAAGAAAAAGAAAGAAGGAAAAGATAATCATTAACAGAGGGAAAAAAACAAGAGGAAATATTTTTATCCTCTCATACAAGAGTTGATCAAATTGGAAAGGGGTAAATGCAGTGTATATAATTGAAAAACCATTGTTTATGCCCTGAAAACCAATAAAATAAATATGCATCTGTGTGTATGTTTCACACAAAGAAATGATAGTACAGAAGCAGATAACATTGCTTTGAGAAAGAAAAGATGATATGTATTTTATCGCTACTGATTTGCCCAGGCATTTGCTTGTATTTGAATCTGGCATATAAATGCTTTTCAGCCATCTCCTTTTCTTCTATCAAGTAGATACATATTTTATTAACCTGTTATATTCAGAAGTTGGGATTAGGCAAAGGGAGAAATGAAACAACGTATATTTTGGTTTGACAGAGGGTGAGGAACTAACTTGTTCTCTTTCCTTCTTTCCTTCCTGCCTCCTGCTCTTCCTTTTCCCTTCCATCTGTTTATCCATACTTTATAGCAGAAGTAAAATTACATAGCCATAGATATATATTTTGGTACATGAACAATGGGAATAGATGAATCTAGGTGAATATGGAAATATGAATTATAAGTCCTTCTAGAGACAGAACCACACAAAGAAGAATTCTTCATTCCTGATATACAAATACACTTTCAAGGATTAGAAGCTTAGGCTAATATCACTTCAGCTTCTGGGACTGAACTAGTGAAATGTGCCCCAAACTGCTGTTATCAGCAGAAAGAAGGTAGATGCTTTGTAGTTGACAAGAAGAAGTGCCTGATATAGTCTGGAACAGTAGTTTGGTAGGTACTCTACCAAGCAATTGATTCTTATGTGCTTTTTCACAGAGAAAACATGTAAGTTTTTTTTTTGTTGTTGTTTTGTTTTTTTAAGGCTGGGCCCAGTGATGCAGCTCAGTGGAGTAAATCTCCTGCTTAGGCAAGTTTTGGCAAACTCAGGTCCACAGTTCCATGTGCAGTACCACATGACCTGCAAGCCCTGTCCTCAGGTTGGGCTAAACTGGCCAGCATCCTGCTGGTGGCATATGCTTGTAATGCTAGCACTAAAAAAACTGTAAGCAGGAGGATCACCATGAGTTCGAGCTGCCTGGTGAAACCTGGTAACAACCAAATACATTATATATATATAATTTTCCTACTAAAATTTTGTAAATAAGGAAACTGAGCCTCACTTTGAGAAAAAGAGTTCTTACATGAATTCAAATAGCTCTCAATTCAATCCCTGGTGTGCTAGAGTGGCGATGCCAACAGGGTAGGCTGAGACCATGATTGAGAATGGGAGTGGTGGCGTGTATCTGTAATCCCAGCTCTTGGGAGACTGAGAACAGGTGCATCAATGAGTTTGATGAGTGTAGTAAGACCCTGCAGATCCTGTACTTAATGCCTAAAAATAAAATAAAGTAAGAGTAGCTCTCAAACTCAGTATTCATAGAAACTTCAAATTTCCCTAGAAAAAAAGGGGAAAATTCTATTCTCATGAGACATACAATGTATAACAAACATTGCTGGCCTTCTTTATTCAAGTTGATAAAGAAAACACCACAGAAAAGTTGTTGATGCCCCAAAGAATCCAGTCCCTCATTCTTTCATGAGTGATGATTATTAAATTCCTAGGCCGTTTTGAAGTACATATAACTGGTTTTAGAATGAATTTTAATACCTCTCTCTGATTTCAGTAGCCCATATTTTCAATATCTACTGTATATGAGATACTTAGTAACACTGATATTTAGAAAGGAAGGAATGACATTTTCAAAGCTTCATAATATGAAAGAAACTGTAATATTGTATGCATTGGGAAATTATGTCTCCACTTTGTCCTCAAAGTCAGGAAAATATTCAGCCAAATAAACTAGAAAGCAAATAAATCACTTTAATTATAATAAATGAAAGTTTCTATATACAAGTGAACAGACATTTAGTATTGGCACTATTGTATTGGCCCATCCTCTTATTAAATGCACATTTCAATTTGCAAGTTTTTCCTGTTACAAGCTGTATACAGATCAGTTCCCATTGCTGGACAAAACACCTGACACGTGCACATTAAAACAGAGGTAGAATTTGTCTCGTGATTTCAGAGGTCTCATTCCATTTTTGTTCTTTCTGAGGTAGAGACATCATAGTTGAAGGACACTGTAGAAGAGACCTGCTGACCATAGGCTCTGAGAAGAAGAGCAAAGGGGAAGCACTTCAGGGACAGC
>PVJA010052286.1:0-12486 GCA_004027025.1 Myocastor coypus
AAAATGTTGAGACTTGGGGTAGGCAAGCAATGGAGTATTACTCAGTTATAAAGAATGATAAACTCAAAGTATTCATTTATAAGTGGCTGTATCTTTAACATATACTCATAAGTGAAATAATTCAGACCTACATGTGTAAATATCATGCAGTCTCCCTAACATAGGAACTCAAAAGGAGAAATAAAAATGGAAAGTTAAAGTATGGTTAAAAGGAAAGAATTTAAGGATTAAACAATGAAGAGAGAGCTAAGAGAAAATTTAGGAAAAACAGTAGGGGCAAAACTATGCATTTATATATGAAAGATGGTTAAGACAATGGTCCTAAAAATCTCTAACGGATTTTTGAAACTAGCAGGATATGAACTGAGCAAAAACACTGAGAATAGCAATATGTAACACTAAAACCATGCTTGGAGTACCTATCATTCTGGTCTTCTAATTATGCACTGTTTCTAATGCCATATCAGTTAGTACTATACTCTCTCTCAAGTAAATGTTTGTTTAAAAATAAAAGAAAAAGAAAGAAAGAAAGAAAGAAAGAAAGAAAGAAAGAAAGAAAGAAAGAATATGAATAAAGGAAAAAATGCCAAAGAAGTATACTGCTACAAATTTGTAAATGTTTAAGTTCCTAAATCTCTATGTATCAAAGTGTAATTGTATTTTCCACATTTGATATGGATTTAAGGTTTAGAATATCAGCAATTAATGTAAAATATCTATTTCATGTTATGTCTAAGGCATTTAATTGGGATTGCATTAAATCTGTGTAATAATTTAGGGAAGATGACCATCTTCACAATGTTGGTTCTTCCTATCCATGAGCACAGTATATGTTTCCATCTTCTGAAATCCTCCGTGATCTCTTTTTTCAGAGTACTAAAGCTTTCATTGAATAGATCACTCACTTCTTTAGTTAGTTAATTTTTAGATATTTCATTTGCTTCAGTGCTATTATAAAAGTTATTGTTGGGGCCCAGCGGGATGGCTCAGTGGTCTAAAGCCCCTGCTTGGGAAAGCTTGGGCGGCTTCAGGGACTGCGGTTAGATCCCCAGCACCACATGCTGCGCTAGCCCTGCTCTCCGGGCGGGCTGAGCCGGCCATAATAAAAATGAGTGAACAAGCCGGGCGTGGTGGCGCACGCCTGTAATCCCAGCCGTCGGGAGTCTGAGGCAGGAGGATTGGTGCGAGTTCGAGACCAGCCTGGGCTACAAAAGTGAGCTCAAGGCCAGCCTGAACTGCATAGCAAGACCCTGTCTCAAAAAGACCAAAAATAAATAAATAAATAAATAAAAATAAATAAATAAATAAATAATAAAAATGAGTGAACAAACAAACAAAAGTTCTGAAACAAGAAAAAAAATAAATAAAGTAAAAAATTCTTTAAAAATAAAAGTTATAGTTTCTCTAATTTCTCTCTCATGTGTTTGTTATCCGTGTAGAGGACTGCTATTGACTTTAGGTTATTGACTTTATACACTGCTATTCTACTGAATTTGTGTATTAATTTAAGGAGTTTCTTGGTGAAATTTTTTGGGTCTTCCAAGTCATCTGCAAATAATAATAGCTTAAATTCTTTACCTATTCTTATACCTTTTTATTTCTCTCTCTTGTCTAATGGCTCTAGCTAATGATACCAGAGCTATATTGAATAGGAGTGATGATAGAACAGAGCCTTGTCTTGTACCAGATGTGAGAGTAAAAGACTTCAGTTTTGTCCAATTTAGAATTATGTTAGCCATTGGCATTTCATAGATGGCACTTATTAGATTGAGATAGAGACCATCTACTCCAATTTTCTGTAGGACTTTGAACATGAATGAGTTTTGGACTTTGTTGAAAGCCTTTTCTGCATCAGTTAAGATGATCATGTGGTTCTTAGTTTTGGTTCTATTGATATAGTGCATTACATTTATAGGTTTGTATATATCGAACCATCCTTGCATCCCTGGGATGAATCCTACCTGGTTATGGTGTATGATCTTGTTGATTTGCTGTATTCTATTAGTGAGAATTTTTACACCTATGTTCATGAGAGAGATTGGCCTGTGGTTCTCTTTTTCAGTTGCATCTTTCTTTCCCGTTTTTATCAGCATAAAACTTGCCTCTGGGAATGGTTTTGTGATGATTGTTTCCTTCTCAATTTCATTGAATGTTTGAGGAGTATTAATGCTATATCTTCTGTAAATTTTTTGTAGAACTCATCAGTGAGTCCATCAGGATCTAGATTTTTTTTGTTGGTATTTTTTTATTATTACATTTTGTATGTCATTCGATGTTATCGGGTTGTTGATCATTCCTACATCTTCTTGATTCAGTTTTGGTAATTTGTACTTTTCTAGGAATCTGTCCGTTTTGTCTGTGTCTTCAATTCTGTGAGAGTAACAATTCTGAAAGTAGCTATTATTGATCTCCTGAATCTCCCCTGTAACTGTGATAATTTCACCCTTTCAATTCTTTATTGCTTGAATTTGGGGTTTTTGTTTCCTGTTTCTGATAATGTTAGCTAGGGACTTATTGTTTTTCTTAAATTTTCAAAGAACCGGCTTTTCATTTGTTAATTTTTTGTATTGTCTTCTTCGGCTCAAATGAATTGCTTTCTGCTCTAATTTTAATAAATTCCTCCTGCCTTTGATCTTTGTTTTTGGTTTGCTTTTCCTTTTCTAGGTGATTGAGATGCAGCATTATAGTATCTATTTGTTCCAGTTCTGTTTTCTTAATATGTGTGTTCAGAACTATAAATTTTCCTCTGAGAACTGCTTTCACTGCATCCCATAAATTCTAATGAGGTATTTGAATTTTCATTAAAATGTAGATATTGTTTAATTTCTTGTCTAAATTCATCCGTAACCCATTAGTTGTTGAGGATGTTTCTGTTTAGTTTCCATGTGTTTATGGGTTTTTTTTTTTTTTTTTTTTTTTTTTTTTTTTTTTTTTTTTTTTTTTTTTTTTTTTGTCTTTTATTTCCACTTTCATTGCTCTGTGATTACATAATATGTATGGCATAATTTCAGTTTTCTTGTGTATACGTAAGCATGACCTATGGACTAGTATGTCGTCTGTTTTCAACAGTGTCCCATGTGCACCTAAAGAAATACAGGACAAGAATATGCAGAAGTGGCTGGGTGGGACACTCTGTATATGTCCACTAAGTCCATTTGTTCCAACTACTTGTTCGGTTCTGGTATTTCTTTGCTACATTTTTGTCTGCTTAATCTATGCTTTTGGGATTAGGGTTGCTGATATCTGTTCTTAGGTTTGTGGTATGGAATATTAGAATTTTTATGTCCATTAAGATTTGTCTTATATAGCTTGGTATTCCAGTGTTGGGTGCACACACACTTATGAATATTCCCTCTTTTCTTGAATTTTCCCCCTAACTAGTATGTAATGTCTTTCTTTATCTCATCTGATCATTCTTGGTTAGAAGTTGAGACTGTCTGAAAATAGGATTGCTACTCCTTCCTTATTCTGAGGTGCTGGGAAATATAGTATTATTTTCCACCCTTTGTTGTTCAACCTATGAATTTCTTTATGAGTTAAGTGTGTTTATTGTGTACAACATATTGTTGAGTTTTGTTCCCAAATCCACTTGCCAGTTTATTTCTTTTAACTGGTGAGTTCAGACCATTTTTAGTGATGGTTAAATTGAGATTCATTGATTTATGATTGAGATGTTTTTTACCTGTGTCTGTTTACCTCTTTATCTCCTGTGTTTAATTGTTTGTGCTGTTGGGTGAATTCCTTCCATCCTCATTTGTGGAGTTCTGATTATTTTTTATGATTAAATTCTTCAGTTGTTCTTTGTTATGGATGTATTTTACTTCTCCATGAAACTTGCAAGAGAGTTTTGCAGGGTATCGCAATCTGGGCTGGAATTTGTTTTCGTGAAGGACTTGACGTTCTCTACTTCATTCTCTTCTTGAATTCATGGTTTGTGAAGAGAAATCTGTCATTATTCAGATGGGTTTTCTTTCTTTCTTTTTACACCACCCAAGATGTATGGATGGATGGACCCATCTTGTGAAGACCTTCCTTTGCCTGTTCTTTTAGGCATTGGAAGAGGGAGTGGGTGGAGGAAAGAAGGGACAAGGCAGTGGGGCAAGAATCGCCAGAGCCAGCTCCCAGGCTGTGAGCAGTGAGTTATTATGATCAAGTTTTTTGGTGAAGGCAGATATTTTTCCTGTTAGACTTTTAACCTAAATCTTTATCCTGCTTATCTCCAAAAGATATGTGCTATGTCTCCTTCCCAATTAGTGTGAAATTATTCCTTTTTTCTTTATTACAAACTGAGATAGCTTTTTTATTTTCGAAAGATAAGATTCACATTTCTATTTAATGTTTATTTGATTCACTTAGAAGCACTGTATTTTCACTCAGAGGGTCTAAAAATCGCGCACAGACTTAGCAAAGAAGAACAGTGATGAGGGTCACAGTAAGTAGCACTTCTCATCAGATCAGCTGCCCAGGGGTGCTAAAGTGCTTTCTTTATTTTTTTAATATAAAACAATACATATGGTACATATTAACAAAATAAGAATAGCCAATTAACAATAGTTGTTACACCACATATTTTTATCATCAAATCATTTTTTATCTTGAAAACCAATCATTTTTTGAGAGTATAGCAGTAAATGAAGTTTTATATATATATATATATATATATATATATATATATATATATATATATATATTTTTTTTTTTTTTTTTTTTTTTTTTTTTTTTTTTTTTTTTTTTTTTTTTTTTTTTTTTTTTTTTTTTTTTTTTTTTTTTTTTTTTTTTTTTTTTTTTTTTTTGTGGGACCAGGGTTTGAACTCACAACCTTGCACTTGCCAGGCAGGCAATTGTGCCATGGAGCTATCTCCCTGGCCCCCTGAAGTTATATTAGAAGTAGCACAAATCTAAAAGACAGGAATGACAGGTATTCCAAGCATAATTTTAGTGTTGCCCTTTGCTATCCTCAATGTGAAAAATATTTTAGTGGTTCTTAGGAATTCTATGCATATAAGTCCATGATTTTGCTCCTGCCGTGTTTCCTATCTTTTCTGTTTGCTGTTTCATTGTATAATGTTTAAGTTTTTGGTTTCCATTCAGCTGTGTTATGTCTTTCCATTTTTATTTCTTCTTTTGAGTTCTTACACTAGGGATACTATACAGTATTTATATAAGTAGGTCTGGTTTATTTCACTTATGAATATATGTTCAGGATACATCCACTTATATATGAAGTCTTCTAGTTTATCATTCTTTATAGCTAAATAATATTTGATTGTATGAAAATACCACATCTTTTTCAACTATTCTTCAGATGGTGGGCATTTTGCTTGTTTCCGAGATTTAGCTATCAAAAACTGTGCTGCTATGAGCATAGGTGCTCAGATAGCACTATGGTATGATGCTTTAGTTCTTCTGGTAAAATCCTTAGTAAGGGGATAGCTGGGTTGAATGAGATTTCCAGTTCTAGTTTTTCAAAAAGTCTCCACACTGGTTTCCATAATGGTTGCACAAGTCTATATTCCCACTAGCAGTGGAGAAGGGTTCCTTTTTTCCCCACAGCCTCTCCAACATATGTTGTTGGTTGATTTCTTTGTGGTAGCCATTTTTTCTGGGCTGAGATGGTATCTAAGTGTTGTTTTGATTTGCATTTCATGAATGGCGAGCGATGTGGAGCATTGCTTCATGCATTTATAGTTTTGTTGAATTTCTTTCTCTGAGAAGTGAGTGTTCATCTCAGATGCCCATTTCTGGATTGGGTCTTTAAATTTTCAGACCATAATGGTTTCTAGATCTTTATAAATTCTAGATAGAAGTCCTTTGTCAGAATACTTGTTAAGTAAAATCTTTTCAAAATTTGTAGATTGCCTTTTCACTCTGTTGGTATTTTTTTTTTTTTTTTTTTTTTACGTGGAAAATCTTCTTAGCCAGAGGAGGTCCCAGTTTTTGATTCTTTCAAGTGTTAACCATGCATTTTGATTTTTTTCCATGAACTCTTTGCCTACCCTGATGTCTTCAAGATTTCCTCCACCTTTGTCCTCTAGGAGATTTAGTGTTTCTCTTTTAATATTTAGATCTCTAATTCATTTTAACTTTAGTGTAGTGCATGGTGATAGACCTGGGTCAAGTTTTAGTTTTTGTCATGTAGAGAGCCAGTTTTTTCCAGCACCTCAGAGAGTATTTCTGAGCTGACTTCCTCTATAGTTTTTCTGCAGTTTATTATTTTTTTTAACTTCAGACACTATTAATTCAGAGATTTCGACTTTGTGATTCTCATTTTGTTCTGTGCTATTGTCTTCAGCACTTTTTTCTGTGTGTTCTTGGGGCCTGAGATTGTATTTTGCTTCTTTGTCATTTTTTGTAGCACTGTCCTGTGATATTTGGTGTAGATCTTGGTGCAATTATAACTTTAGTATAATTATTACCCAGAAGAGATTATATGTTTAAGGTAGTTGTGCTTTTCTATTTACAGAACTACAGTTAGGAACACTAATGAGTAGTGGTATTTAGCAGTTGACAAACATTTTTAACTAATGAATTTGTACTTTACACAGTAAGATCAAATCTTATGTCTGTGTAGCTAAGCAGATAGTAAATTCTGAGTTTCCATTTAATTCAGTCCATTTAGTTTCTGTCTACCTCCCTTTGACATACCTAGGGTCTTTTAGGCAGGTTAGTTCACCTAGTTACCTGTTGACCTCTCTGTAGATCAAGAGAAAAAGAGAGAAGATACTCTCATAAATCTAGTTCCATCAAAATGTCGTAGTTTAGCAGGTCCAGATCTGCCAAGTTTGAAGTCGTCCAGATGTGTCCAGCTGTATCTAGCTGCTGCCTTTAGCTGCTTCCTTCTGTAGCCTGTAGGAGTAAACCCTACATGGAAACTGGGACTACAATGGGTCCAGAGTAGTTGGAGATCTGGTGGTCTGCATGGAGCACAATGTCTCCTCCTTACACTAGTGCCTCGGACAGATGGGTCAGGACGAATTGGAGGTTGGTCTTGGTAGTTTCAACTATGTAGTTCTTCAGCATAAATCTCAATATTTTCATATGAATTTTTTTCATAAAAATTTATTAGGCTCTTTGAAATATTGTGTTCTACAAGCAAGAATTTCATTTATAGAATTTAAGTGGCTCACTTTGAGCTTACCAATTAGTGATTATCCAGAAGTTAAATTCAACATTTTTTCTCCCCCACAAACTTGCCTAGTCTACTAAAATCCCATTAACGCCGTCCATTTAGGATTTAGAAATAAAAACCCATGTACACGTGGCTTCTCTCACAGATTGTGTAGCTTTGAAAACTATGAAGTTTTCTGTTCTTTCTTCCTCTCTCCTGAGATGTCTGGGTGAGTGGCCTTCCTGTGCTGAGCCCAACTGCCATCTTCTTCCCCCTGCCACTGCGGAACCTGAAGCAATGGAGCTAGCTACCTTGTACTAAGGCCTCTGAAATTCTGACAGAAAATTAGTATTTTGTTTTGTAGGTGTTTTTCTCCTTTGAATATTTTGTTACAGTTCTGAAATCTAGACAACACTAGTTGAGCATTGTGTTATTTTTAAGTTCATGCATGCAGCCCTACTCAGTAATCCAAAATGTGGAATCAGATAAAAATACATGAATACACAAATTAGTAAAGTACACGCAGATGCACAGGAGTAATAGTTGTGTTGAGAAAGTATAATTATGAATGTAGAAGCTTTTCAGTTAGGTAAGCTAAGGCAAACACAGAACAGTAGATATAATGGGTTACCATTCTTGGGTAGAACCTAAGTAAACTGATGAGGAAGAAATAGAACTTAAGCTATGGTTCCCAAAATCTGGAATGATTTAAGAAGGGTAGGGATTGGGCAGTGTTGATCAAACAATACGTAACTAAAGTTAGGAAGAATGGATTTCAAGAGTCCTGTTATGAAGCAAGACAATTACCTTTAATGATGCTATGGAGTATTGAAAAATATTAAGGGAAAGAATGCTCTCAGGACAAAAGTAATAACTATAGGAGATAACACATGTTTATTTGCTAGTTCTAACTATTGTTCGATGTTTGTATACTTACAAAGATAATTGTGTGCACAATAAAAAACATAGAGTATTGTCTATTAACTGACAAAGAATGCAGAAAAACAATGACTAAACACTCCAAATCATCACATATACAGAAAGTATTAAGGATCTGGTGGACATGTCCTCTTTTTGTGAAACTTGTTTAAATCATGACTAAAAGTAGCGTGAACAAATGCTTTATAGGTGTTAGAAAAAAAGAGATCAACTATTTGCAAGTTTTAAATTGCATTTCTTTTTCCCCACCAGTGATTGAATTCAGGACCTTGTGCTTGACAGGCTGGCTCTTATTCTACTGAGCTATCTCTCCAGGCCCTGCATGTTGTGTTAAGATGATAAAATCTAATACTGCTGTGACATACCATTGAAAGTGAGAATCATCCTTTTGTTCAGTGTTTACTTGTTGTGTACACTATTGACACATTTGTTAGGAGCCATCTTGGCTAATGTACCAACCGTCACAGCATTTGTGTGTTTGTGTTATAATATACACTATCCTTATGAATAAGATAGAACCAGTGAAATAGCCTGATAAATAATTTGCAGCCATTTCCTACAGATATTGCTTTCAAAGAGAAATGGAGTAATGATGAATTCCTAAAAGTAATGTTTTCTCTGATTTTTGAAAATTTATTTTTCCTGTTACCAATTTTTATCACAACAGAGGATAAAACTGATCTTTACAATTGATAGTCAAGTGACTTTATTAACTTGCTCTAGCAATGAGACCACATCTGGACAGCAGCTGTAAGAAGATTCACTACCCATTTAAACTCATGATTATTTACTGTCATCCTCTAATTCCCATCTGTCTATTGAGTCAAATGAAGTGTATAATTAAGTAAGAATGTGTTATCAGCCATCCCTTTTTATGTATTTCAAGGTTTTAATGTGTATAGATCTTCACGTTTTCAAAACAAATGAACTATTTGTAAGGTTCCTTGTCCATTAGTTGTTAAACTTGATTTATTGGTTTTTAATAAAGAACAAGCTATAGAAGTTTCTTATTGACTCTTCTTCTAAAATAATTTACAAAATAATCTGTCTATGTAGATTTGTTTAAATTTCCTCTATGTGGGGGTGGGGAGATCACTCAGTAGAATAAGTGCTTGCTTGTAAGTTCAGAGTCCTGAGTTCAATCCCCAGTACTGCAAAAAGTAAAAATAATACTAATACTAATAAATTTCATCTATGTAAATGTATCTCAATGACTTGATAATGTCCAGTTTCTTCTGATAATAATTAAAACAGATAATCCCAGTAGACATTTGTGGTGTCAACATGTGGTTCTTTAGGCATGTTAAAACTGCCATGCTCTCAATTGATTTAACGTCTGACAATTTACACAGGTGTCGGGCTTGGAATAGAACTCACATACCTTAATGTGTCTTTCATAAGCCTATATATTTAAGGTCATAATTACCAAAACAAACCTTCCTTGATCATTCATAATTTCTGGTTTTGGATCACCTATGATAACAAAAGGTGCTAAATATTTCTTCATTTGACTTTGTTACTGAACTTATTCTACTGGCTCTTTTATAATTTCATTCATTTTTTTCTTTATAATTTTTATTGATGGATGTCTTTTGTTAGAGATTTCTATTCCCTGAATAAAAAGGCAATTTTAATTTCAGTATTTCAAACTATCATTCTAAAATATAACATTCAAATTAATTTGGCGTGTGCTAAAATAGTAGAATAAGACTTCACTGACTTCACAAATGAATTATTTCTTACTTATATTTTATGTTCTGCAGTTGTTGCAAAGACCCTGAGCAACAAATTAAGTTGTGATCTGTCCGCTTGCATGTTCTATAATGCTGAAATGAAGTGTCCACCGAATTTTACTGTTCCTATTCATCTTTACTTCAATAAGTCTTTCCCAAAATTTCATTTAATAGACTTGCACGACTCTTGAGGCTTCTATCCAGATGTTTTGCAGAGCCTCAGACACCCATGGAATTTGATTAAGGTAAAGTGCACAAAGCAAAATAAATCAGGTAGAAGGAAAAGGGAGTGGGTCTCTTAAAATTAGTAGAGGCTCAGGAGACTGAGTGTAAGAGGGACAGAAGGAGGGAAATATGAAGATTTCACATGTAGCAGGTACAGATACCAAATACCAACAATAAATGTAAATGCTATGTGTCATAAACATGAGCTGAGAATAATAATAATAATAATAATAATAATAATAATAATAATAAATACGGCAACGACAAGAATGAAAACAAGGAGAGTGTATGTAGAGATGGAGGGAAGAAAGTAGGTAGGAAGGGGAAGGAAGAAAACAAGTAAGTTGTGTTGTGTAGATATACCTACTCACCAAAAATAACGTAAACTTTATGCACTGAACATAATACTTACAAAAAAAGATGAAAGTTAGTCTGGCAGGAGAAGTCTTTGCATGGAGGGAATTCATTTTTTAATGGATTGAGATGATTGGAGGAACAACACCAAATAATAGTAATAGCAATAACAAACAGTAATAGTGATGCTTTACTCACGTCCAACTGATTCAAAAGTAAATTTTATCTAGAAATAAACAGTTCAGAAGCATTGTCTAGATGAATGTTTGACAAAATTTCTAAGTACACTGATCTAGATTATTTAAAAGAAAAATTGACCATCGAACTGTCATTTTCAGATAATAGTTCAGAAGCATTGTCTAGATGAATGTTTGACAAAATTTCTAAGTACACTGATCTAGATTATTTAAAAGAAAAATTGACCATCGAACTGTCATTTTCAGATAATACAAGGTTCTCACTTGCTATAGTTTTCATTGGCAATTCTATGTATATCATGTTAAGTGTATAGACTGTTTACATAAAGGGAAGCGAAGGTAAACAAAAAGCACAATGTAAAGGATTAAAAAGCATAACGTTTTCATATTTATCATCTTTTATTGTACATTGTCAGATAATATCTCTTTTATTTTTAAAACTCTATAATACATAATTATTCATGGTGTTAAGATTTGAAACATTTATGGTGTTAACATATTTTGAAAGAGTTAGCAAACATAATTAGTTTTCCTCTGAAACACTGAAAACAATTCAATTCCGATTTCCCTTATTATGTGCTATTCTATGCTCACATTTGTTGCCTGCACTTGCTACTTCTGGGAAACGAGAGTATTATTTAATGTTCTTTTCACATTTGAACATATTCATTTGTTAATACTGTAATTAATGTGTTTTAGGTTATAATCTCTTAGCAAATTCTGAAGGGCAAATAGAGTTATCTTCACATAAAAGCTAAATAATTCATGTTATTTTGTAACATCATATGACATCATTTTAACAATGAATTAGAAAGAATGATGTAATAAAAAATACAGTATTTTATGTTACATGCTTTGAGTTTAAAAATACAATAAACTCTTACAGTAATGTTTCATATTTTTGAATTTCTGCTTTTACTTAATGTATTCTATTGTGCTTTTTAACTTATTGAATGAAAAGTAGAAAAAACTTGCTAGAAATAAGAGAAATATATTTTATAAAATATAAGTGATTAAATTTATTTATTTATTTATTTATTTATTTATTTATTTATTTATTCATCTTTTTGAGACAGAGTCTCACTATGCAGTGCAGGCTGGCCTTGAGCTCAGTTTTATAGCCCAGGCTGATCTTGAGCTCACATCAATCCTCCTGCCTCAGCTTCCCAAATGCTGAGATTACAGGTGTGCACCACCATGCTTGGCCCACTAAGTTTAAATATAGTAAAGTATTATAATTTTAGAAACATTCTTCTTGAATTGGAGATAGCTAGTACCATCATAGGTTAAGTATTTAGCCTACTATAAATAGGCTATATAATGTATTATAATATTATGCAAATAAATAATTATTTCATTTTTGCAAAGATATAAATATAGTGAATTAATTTTGGCCACTAACAAAATGATAAAGACAAGTTCCTGTTATTTTATCTCCTTATTTTAAATGAATTTAAATCAATTACTATTATATAATGTAATGTTGACTTTTTATTTTGTTTTTTTAGGGAAGGGTCTACACGGACTGGGCATTCAGTGTCTACTACTAGATCAGATGCCTAGTGATGTGCTTGTTTACAGCCTCCCAAGAGCTGGGATTACAGATTCACCCCACCACGCCAAGTTCTCAATTGCCCTCTCAGCATAGCCCTGGGGCGGGGTGGCAGGGAAGGCCAGGGAATCAGACACCTGGCCCCTGTACCTGCTTGCAGGTGCTTTAATCCACTGAGCTATTTGGCCAACCCTTTTGACTTTACACATCATATATAAATCAGTTTTATCTATCTATGTATTTTTATTGCAAATCAGGTATTTTAAAAGATAAATTTTGTAAAATATAATGGCCATTTCAAATTTTCTGCACCCAATTTCCTATCATTTGTGAATAACTTTGTGTTTATAGAAAAAATAATAAAGCTGTAGGTGAGAT
>PVJA010052287.1:0-12492 GCA_004027025.1 Myocastor coypus
TATGAAACAATTTCAAAGAGATATACAAGAAAATAAAATCTCAATCACAAGCTGGCAACATCGTATGAACGAAAGTGAAGATAGAGTTTCTGATCTTAAAGACACAGTCATAGCTAGTAAAAAGGTAAAAAAGGATCTCTTAAAAACAACCAGGATGCAGGAAAAAATAATTCAACGTTTGCAAGATGATGCAAGAATGAATAACGTGAGATTGATAGGAATCAACAAGAAAGAAAGAGTCAACACAAATGATATAAAAAGAATATGGGCAGAAGTAATAATAGAAAACTTCCCAAATATGAGATTATGTTTATGAATTTTAATCACCAACATAGTAGTAAGCACTGGCAGAATATGGAAGAAAGTTTTTAAAATATGTCTGAAGAATGGCAAGAAACATATAAATAACTCCTAATTAACATACATAGAGATTCATGGTTACTCTATACTATCTTATCCTCATTTATTCCCCAGCATTTTATTATGAAAACTTCAGATATGTCTCCAAGTTCAGAGCATTGCAGAGTGAGCATCTATTTGCCTACAAACTAGATTCTGTCATTCAGGTTTTATTATACTTGTTTTGCATAAATTTATTCTTCCATCCATCCATCCATCCATCCATCCATCCATCCATCCATTCATTTTGCCTTGGTTACCCTTCAAAGTAAATTCAGACATTATTATTTTTACTCTTAAGTACATGATCATTTTACATCACTGATTTAAAATATATATCATTTGTCTATATTTTCCTTTCATAAAATGTACATACAATAATATGAAGATATCTCTTCTAAATAAACACACAGTTTTTGAGTTTTGACAAATACATATAGCTATGCAACCCAAATTCTTATCAATATAAAAATTTCCATTGCCCTAGAAAATTCTTCTTCTTCCAGTTTATCTCTCCTCTGCCCTCCCAGTGACAACTACTATGGTGATTTTAATTCTATGTATGTATTGTTTGGAACCATACTAAAATTTTAGCTAATTATGAGAAAATGAGCACCATGTATTTCTTTGTGTGAGTAACTTATTTCATTGAGCAAAATATTTTGGAGATTCACTTATATTATTGCATGATCATTAAGTTACTTCTTTATATGGCTGAGTGATGTGTCATATAAATATATCACAATTATTTTTATTTATTTTCCTTTCTATGGACACCTGAACTGTTTTCAGAATTAGTTCTTGGCTAATCTGAATAAAACTGCTATAAATATTGTTGTTCCAATCTTTGTTCTTCAGTTTTTAAAAATAAATACTAGGAGTAAAAGTGTTTTGCCATGTCTTGTTTAGTTTTATTTTGTTGCATGGTGGTGATTTAGTTTTTATAAGAAATTGGTATTTACTTATAAAAAACTACAATACCACTTCCCAAAGAGTTTGTGCCATTTTACATTTCAATCAATACATGAGCGTTCTATTTGCATCACGACCTTGACAATATTGGGTTATAGGGTTTTACTGGTCATTGACATTTTAGTCATTCTGGTGGGTGGCAGTAGTACCTTATTTTGATTTTAATTTGTACTTCCTGATTACTAATGATACTGGTCATTTTCAATATGTATAATTCATATTTTAAATTTGTGTTCATAATTTCATTAAAATAATTGAAGCCAGGTGCTGTGGCTCATCTATAGTGCCACCTACTTGGAAGGCTGAGTCTGGAGTGTCACTTGACCCCAAAAGTTTAAGGTCAGCCAGAATATTAATAGTTATTAATTCATTAATTTAGCAAAGGGTAGGGGATGTTGAGTGACAGAGTGCTTGCCTAGCATGCATGAGGTCCTGGGTTTGATTTCCAGCATTGAGAAAACTCCTGGTTTGCTTCTTCTTCTTTTTTTTTTTTTTGTCTTTTTGAGACAGGGTCTCGCTATGCAGTTGAGGCTGGCCTTGAGCTCACTTTTGTAGTCCAGGCTGGTCTTGAACTCGCACCAATCCTCTTGCCTCAGCCTCCCGAGTGCTGGGATTACAGGCGTGCACCACCATGCCCAGCTGGTTTGCTTCTTTAAAAAAAAAAATTATTCTTTCTGGCAGTGACGATCTCCTCATGCCTTTTGCGGAAGATCACCTTCATCCCTCTCCAGAACAGGAGAAGAGAGAGCACAAGAAGATGCGCCTGGTGCCGAGCCCCAGTCCCTTTTTCATGGACATGAAGTGCCCAGGATGCTATAAAATCACCATGGTCTTCAGCCATGCCCAGATGGTAGCTCTGTGTGTTGGCTGCTCCACTATCCTGTGCCAGCCTACAGGAGCAAAAGCAAGGCTCACAGAAGGATGTTCCTCCAGGAAGAAGCAGCACTAGCAGTGCCCTCAATCAACATGAGTGTGAAGCCATCTCAATAAATGCATTTTGGGTACTAAAAAAATTATTTATTTATTTATTTGGTACAGGGTCTCATTGTGCACCTCAGACTCATAGTGATCCTCCTGTCTCAGCCTAGCCAGTGCTAGGATTACAGGTGTGTGCCAGCGTGTCTGGTTTCAGTGGTCAGCATGACATGCCCAGGATTCTGGGATCAGCATGGCAAGCACTGCTGGGGATCAAACCTAGGTCCTTGAGCTTGCCAGGCAGGTTTATAGACTGCCGAGCTCTCTCCCCATCCCTGGTTTGGTTTGCTTTTTTAATTATTAAAGGGATTATTTGTATGCCCTGGATGTGAGTTATTTCTCAGACATAGGTGTCATGCACTTTTTTCCTACTTGGTGACTAACATGTTCATTTTTTATTGGGAAATGGGCACATGTTTATAATTCTCACAGGTCCAATTTGTAAGGGCTCTTTTTTATTGGATATTGCAGTTAACACTGTGTGTCTAAGACATTAATGTCTGTGCCCATAGACATGGAGATATTATTCTATGTCTTACAGCATTTTTATTTGGAGAGTTGCACATTATGCTGTTTATTCTGACTTTGAACTGTGGGTTTGCATGATTCTCCTGTCTCAATCGTTAAGCAGCTGGGACCACAAGTATATGTCACTGTGAGTGGCTGTGCTCTACAATTTTAAGTTTACATTTAGGCCTATTATCTATTTCACATTAGATTTCATATGGTGTGAGGTAAAGGTCAGAGTTCATTTTTTATATGGAAACAATAATTTTAGTATCATTTTGTTGAAGAGATTTTTTTCTCCATTGCTTTGACACCTTTGTCAAAAATCAAATCACTAGGGCCAGGGAGATAGCTCAGTGGCATAAGTGCCTGCCTGGCAAGCCAAGGTCCTGAGTTCGATCCCTGGTACAGAAAAAAAAATCAGATCACTATATAACTGTCTATTTTTGAACTTATTGTTTAGTTACACAAATGTTAATTGTTAAGGTAGGTCACATACTGTCATGATTGCTATACAGTTTTATGGTATGTTTTAAAAGTAAGTAGTACAATTTCTGCAACCTTCTTAATAAATGCTATAGGCACCCTAGATCTTTTGCTTTTGTGTTTAAACTGTAGTGTCAGCTTCACAATTTCACTAAAAGTTCTGTGGGAAATTTAATTGCAATTATATTAAATCTATAAATGCATTTGGGGAGAAGTGACATTTCAGACTAATGAGTTCTATAGCCGATACCTAAATCTTAAACTTTTATCGAAATATTTGGAAGTGTACAGGTCATATCTATCTTTTGGTAAATTTAGTCATATTGCTTTGCTGAGGTGAAATATACATGACAAACAACCACTTAAAAGTGGATAGTTCTATGGAACTTAATTCACACATGTTGTGAAAATATTTTCTAAAATATTCTAAAATAGTTCTAAAATATCGGGCAAGTTCTGTGCCCATTAAGTAGTATCTTCTGATTCTCCTCTTTCTCCTAGTCTCTGAAATTCAACAATCTTCTTTCTGTTATGAATTTATTACCATAACAGCATGTATCAGTACTTTGAAAATCATACATCTGAGAAGGAATTTGCATCCAGAACATAAAAAGAACTCTTGTAACTTAATAACAGAATTAAAAATAGCCTAATTTTAAACTGAGCACAAAGATTTGAGTAGGCATTTCCTCAAAGAAGATAAACAGGTGGCCCAGAAAACACATGAAATGATGTTCAATATCAAGAGTTATCTAATAAATAAAAATCAAAGCCACAATGAGATATATTTCACACTTAAGTGACTATTACTAGTGACATGCATGAAAAAATATTAGCGTTAAATTTAGATTTAAATTTGGCATACATGATTTTCAAACCACACATAATTGGATTTTCCCATTATGCAAGCTGGATAACTAGTTGTTTGATAGCTTCCTTTCCTTCTTTCATTCTTTGGAGGCTTTCCTTGAACCTCTGGGTTCAACCTCTGCCTGAGTAGCTGGGACTACAGGACTATGTCACATGCCTACCTAGTTCCTCTTCTAACTGTCTTGATGGTATTACTTTAAGCACAAAATTTTATCATTTTGATAAAGTCCTGTTTATCTATTATTTTATTTTACTGCTAGTACTTTTAGTGTTGTATTTAAGAAGCCATTCACTGACATACATGAAGACAAACATGTATGTTTTTAAATAAAACTTGTATGTAGTTAGCTCTTTGACAATCTACTCTTTGAGTACCACTGTATTGAAGCTCTTATCTTTCTAGAAACTTATTATTATTATTTTTTTTTTTGTGGGACCAGGGTTCGAACTCACGACCTTGCACTTGCCCAGCAGGCACTTGTGCCTCGGAGCTATCTCCCCAGCCCCTAGAAACTTATTTTTCTATGCCATTTTAGTCAACAGCATAGTATTTTGTGGAAGTTTAGCTTCAAGTGATGTCAGGTAGAGGGGAGATGCATTAGAAGGGTCTCCTATGCCTTCAAATTATGTCAGCTTAAGAATTTCTGACACACTTGGGTACAAATTGGATTCTGCCTGGCTCACCTGGAAGCAACCATTACAGTTGAGTGGTTAAGTGCAGAAATATTTAAGTCTCTATGACCTTCAGCTTAAATGCTCACATTGCCATTTATCAGCAGAATATCTTGCTTCAACTTTCAATTACATAGTGTATACTTCATGGAGTTGTTGAAAGGATTAAATGAAATACTACATTACGATGCTTAACACAATGTTCAACTTCCTGTAAGCACTCCGTGAAAGTTAGCTGCTGTTATTTGCTGCCAATTGACCAGATGATAGTGCTGTATAAATAGAAGTACAAGAAAATAACTACATATGAAATCAGTTTCACTAATGATGGCTCAGTACTAAATTCAAACAGTATTTAACCATATTGTAAAACACAATTTGGGGGAAATGTTGATTCTTTTAAAAAGTCGATCTCTAGAGGGCCATAAAAGCTATTTTAATCACCACAACTAATTACAAGGAAGTATAAATCAATAAGCATTGCTAAATGGCCTAAATATAATAAAGAAAACCATCATTAAGAACCATCCAGAAAAACCACTATCCATAATAGTGAGACGATGTAAAAGTTGGATGAGAAGAGTAAATTTTACTATCTCAAAACTCAAGGCATTAACAATGCTTTCAGGAGTGTTCTTAGCTCAGTACAGAGCCAATGTCTTTTAGAATGATTATTTTAGGTAATCCACATTTACTATTTTGAAGTTATGTGTATGTTCATCCTGTTATGCCATGTGCATAAGGATATTTTCAATACAAAGCTTTTTAATACCAAACTAAGGTCACAGCCAGTCTATTCCCTATGTCTCTTCTTGAAACTGCACTCCTGTTTCAGAACCTATATCCATAATAGGATCAGGCAGCATACAAAAGCTATAGCTCTTCATTTCTGGTCTTATGTGGTGCTTATTGACTCAAATGTGGGAGTTCCAGGGCTATAAACTGAGTTTCCACACTTACCTTGTGCCCATTTGCGCAGGGGAGTCCCTATCTAATTGTATCCCTGAGCTATCATGTCCTAGAGTCTTGGTTTGGGCTTGCTTCTTCCAATTCTCTTTTTTCACAAGGTGTGTTTTTATAAGGCTAGAGCTTACCATAAATGTCATGTGAACAGTAAGACCACATTATGGAGACGGATTAATGATGACTGACAACCCCCTGCCCTTGAACTTACCTGTGCTGTTGAGTTTTCTTTCCTTATTGGATTCCATCTACACAACAGGCCACAGTTTTGCTGATGTATGAGGTCTTTGGGCAATATACTTTCTGTTCCATGGTTGCTCTACCCTGGGAAACAGACCAAACTTAGGTCCTTAACTTTGTTTGCGGTACTACATTAGAAGCTATCAATATACTATACCTTGGCTCAGTGTGATAGTAGGGAAAAGAAAATTGGATTTTGCATTGGCTCTGAAACTAGCTTTTATATCCAATGACCTTCCTTAGCTAAATCAAAGAGCCAGTGAGATCATAAAATGAAATAATAATAGTATGTATCACAAGGTGGTCACAAAAATAAGTTATGCTATTGCTGACTGATCAGATCCCTCAAATTGATTAAGGGGTTTATCACCAGACTTAACAGAATACCTAAATATAAGTGGCCCCAGAACCTAAGACTAATTTGGTTACCAAGGTAGACAAATGTGGGTCTATCAGACTCATGTTTATTCTTTAGATTATTTGTACGATAAATTTTATTAATTTTAATTTTATGAGTTTTATTATATTAAACAATGAGTACTTAACAGGAAGTGAATTGAAAAGATAAAGTATTGAATTTTTAATATTTATTGTTTATAAAAAAGCATGATGTTTTCAACATTGGTTTTTGATGTACTAATTCTAAAAAAAGAACAATACAAACTTATATGAACTACAGAGAAAATACCAACTGTATGTTACAAAAAGTCTTTACTTCAATTATCACACCTAATATAGATTGCACACATGAAAATAGCATGTCCTATTCACTTGTATTACACTAACAGCACATGCGTTTTGATCTCTTGGTATTTTTCTCGACACACTTGACATGTCAGTGGCATTGCTGTTTTTCTAGAAAGTCCTTATTATATTATACGGTGTGTAGTTATAGGAACATAAAATATCAAAAAATAAAATACTGAATTATTAATATGTATTGTGCATTTAGAATAGATATCAACATTTTCCCACTGTGTACTTGCTTACAAAACCTGAAAGATAACATCAGAGATAAATTGCTATGTGAACTACAGTAAAATTACCAATGGACCTCTACCACAAAAATAAGCTTTGCCTAAACTGTCATACAGTTGAGGCAGTCTTCATACATGACAAGTACATGTTACACTCACAGGATATGTGTTTAGTTTTCCTGTCCTTTCTTATAGGACACAGTTGACATTTTTCCCCCGTTGTCATAGTAGGTCTTTATGATGCTGTGTCTATCTGTTCAGCTATCAGCTCACCTGTGTATTCTATGTTTTTTTTTTTTTCACAGTTTCCTGGGCAGAAATATTTTGTTTTTCTTCTAAAACTGATCTCTTGTTAGTTCCAGTCCCAATACTCTAAGAAAATTTCTTCATATTTTTCAAGTTGTTTTCTTTTCAAAATTAGTTTTTTTTTTTTAAATTTATTTATTTATTTTTTTCTTGTTTCAGAACCTTTATTTGTTTATTCACTCATTTTTATGGCCGGCTCAGCCTGCCCCGAGGGCAGGGCTGGCACAGCATGTGGTGCCAGGGATCAAACCGCGGTCCCTGAAACTGCCCAAGCTTTCCCAAGCAGGCGCTTTAGACCACTGAGCCATCCTGCCGGGCCCCTCAAAATTAGTTTTTATTTGCATTTTTGTGACCTATCAAACTATTTATGTCACACATGTTTAAGATTGAGTAAAACATAACCATTATCATAGTTGCATAACTAACTCATCAACAACATCTACTCCCCTATCAGTTTTATTATAGTAATTTTCCATCTCAGGCTTCCATTTTGTTAAGGATTCCCTATTAATATTTCCATCGTAGTGAAATGTTTACTTCATCAGTACCAGTTTAGTTTTCTTTGCCATAGCTGAGACCAAAGTTATATCTTTTTGAAATCCAAAGATTGTACTACTCAATTCTCTGTTTTGAAATTTCAGCATTTCATTGGAAGTTTCTGCATACAGTTCTGTGCTGGTAAACTTGTGCTCTGTAGCATCAACTGGAAATCAGTAAACCAATTGCTGAATGCCATATTCTGACTAGTTTGGGAAATGGGAGCAAGTTTGTTCACAACTTCATTTGGAACATGGATAAAGACCTAAGAGTTCCAAAATGAATGTCAAAATTGACAGCATAATAAGTCTTCACATTTACAAGGGCTTACATTTTTATACCAGAGTTTGATCTATTGCTTTTTAGTAAGTCTTTTATATTTCTGCTACCAGCTTGAAAAATCCCTGGTAAATATAATAACACCTATGAATGCTTTCAGTTGAGCTAGTGAGGTGTCAATACATTTTTTCGGGGGGATGGGATTGGGGTTCAGACTCATGACCTTGCATTTGCCAGGCAGGAACTTGTGCCATGGAGCTATCTCCCCAGCCCCTATCAATACATTTTTAATATGTTTATTGGTGCATACAGAATGTTTTACTTGCATATCAGTCTTTGTATGTTTCACAGAATCTAGGAGCATTTTGTCTGTTACATTTTCAAACACTAAATGGCAGTGCTGGCATTCTGTCTAATCCGGTTCACCTGGGCCAACATCCTCACTATATTTTTGGACCTAGTTCTAACACTAGGTCTTTCCATTTGGTTGTGTAGCCATTTCACAACATTTCAACTGGTAAAACATGTACTCACGTTGCTGTTTTCTTCATAATCTAAGTCAAGGAGGTCTGTATTCCCTGTGTCTGTATCAGTCCATTCTTGCTCCATTTCACTGTCACAAGAACTTTGGCTCACATGGCCAGTGTCAATGTCATCACCACCACCACTTTCACCACCACCACCACCACCACCATCCTCCCACACCACTCTTGTTATGAAGACATGTACTTTACCATAATGGGTCATCTTCATAATTCATGCTTGAGTAACCTGATGATTCACTTTTGACCTCCTTCACAGTTGCAAATCTGTGTTTTCATGTGTTCATGTACTGAGCTGGGCTACCTGTACCAGAAAACTCAGGAGAAAATTTTTTTAGAAAACAAGTTCTGAGGCTGGCTAGATAGCTCAGCAGACTAAAGTGCCTGCTTAGGCAGGCACAGGGACAGGCACAGGGTGGGGTGGTACATGCCTGTAATCCCAGCACTTGGGAGACTGTAAACAGGAGGATCACCTCAGGTCCCATCTGAGTAGTGAGACCCTGTAGAGAAAAAAGCCAAGTTCTTGAGTGTTGCGGGTCTACTGGGCCCTTTGCAATGCTTGTGTAAACATATGCAAAACAGCTATATGGAGCAAAAGGTGGGTAAAAAAATCGCATTTGCACTTTGTGTATGTGCACTTACCTTTACATCCAGCACACTAAGTAGACAAACACACACATTGCTTCCTGTGTCCCTGATTGAAAGGTACTGAGATGCACAACCAGCTACTATTACTCTAAAGTACAAATTTACAGTAAGGGATGAACCCACTGGAATCAGCCTGATATGCTTGGGATTAAATAAGATAGAACTGTATTTTTATAATATGAAATATATTTAGAAATTAGTAATACAGAGTTAGAATTGTGACTGAGCAACTATGAAGGACCCAAATTTCTATTAACTTTCTGTGACGTATTAGTATATTGCTTTCAATTTTGAAATCACCTCATGATCCAGAAGGGCTGCTAGGGAGTCATCCATATTTACAGTCATTATATAAGCCAGGTGTAGGGGTAGAGGCTGAGGCAGGAGGATTGCCAGAAGTTTGAAACCACTTTGGGTTATACTGTGAATTCAAGGATAGCCTTAATTTTGTAGCAAGTCTCTTTTCCAGAAAACAAATTAAGAAAAAATAAAAAACTCAAAAATCATAGTACAAACATTAGGATGTAGGGAAAGGGAAGGAATTAAAGAGACATTTTTTTAAAACTGAGTCAAGATATTTTTGAAGAGAACTTCCTTGAAGTTCGACATCTCTGCATTTGTATCTTAGAGGCCAGAACAGACTTACTAGCCATATATAGCTGCTCTGGCAAAGAGTGGTCTTTGCTTTAGACGTATCACCACAAGACAATGGATACTATGGGGTGGCATAGTAACCTGTCACAAATGGTTATTTTAAACAAAATGAAGTCCTAATATCTGAGATAATATTTTAAAGTGCCAACAGTGAAATAATCTGCTCTAGTCCTTAGCTCAAATAAACTAGATGAGATAAGCATTCACTTATTCTTTTTTATGTATTTGCTACAGGATCTCACAATGAAGCTCAGACTCATAGTGATCCTGGGATTACAGGTGCGAGCCAACACGTGCAGGGCTGGCATGACATGTGCTACTGGGAAACAAACCTGGGTCCTTATGCTTGCCTAGGCTGGCTCTTAGACTGCTGAGCTGTCTCTGTGGTCCTGAGCATTCACTTCCTAAGTAAAAATGTTTTGTGTAGCAAATGCATGCCAGGGACTGAGCTGGCAGCCATTAGGAGACGATGGTGAGCTGAACCATGCCTTGTTCCTCAAACTGTTTAAAGCACATCACTTCCTGCAATGAAAGTATAATTATAAATATGGTGTAGGTTGTCCGTGGGGAACCCTGTAATATATTAGATCTCATATACTCACTTGGTAGAGAGAGAAGTAAAGAAACTTGCCTCCTCGGGTATGGTGTCAAGTGGAGCATCTGTTCCACTAAATGACATGGTCACACATACTTCTCAAGCACCTTCCTCACTGCTGACAAAGGCTGTCTTTACTTTTTAGTGACAGAGCTGCTCTCTGATCATATCCCCTGCAGCTAAGCATGTTCTTTCTCTATTTTCTACAGAGCTGAGACTACACTCATCGCTCAATCTAAGGAAACTGTGGTGTGTTGTCCCTCTTTCCTAGCCTGTGGCAAACAGATAAGCAATTACTCAGGCATTCTGAGCACTGAAAACATCAGTCCGAAATATCTGGTTTGCCTCAATAGGAACTACTTTATTGGTTGGAACAGAATTTTTGTTTTGATTTGCTATGGCCTTTTTTGTATTTTAAAGAGAAAAAATAACAAAAAAATAGTAGGGGAATTAAAACAATTAATACATGGCATAATGTTTCTTCATAGTAGTTATTCAAAGTTAAAGATATAGGCGTGATACCTTGTCCAAACAATATCAGTATCAAACTTCCTTTTCACTGAACCAAGAGAGACTAGCTGTATAATTGTCTTAACTATATTGTGCATAAATATTTTTTTTCTTTTTCTTTTTTTTTAAATTTTATTTATTTTTTTTCTTGTTTCAGAACGTTTGTTTGTTTATTCACTCATTTTTATGGCCGGCTCAGCCCACCCCGAGGGCAGGGCTGGCACAGCATGTGGTGCCGGGGATTGAACCGCGGTCCCTGAAGTCACACAAGCTTTCCCAAGCAGGTGCTTTAGACTACTGAACCATCCTGCCAGGCACTAAATATTTTTTTTTCTTCTTTTTTCCTTTCTCTCAGTTTGTCTTTTCTTTTGAATAATTTCTTCCCAGTTCACATTATTTATTGTACATTTTTAATCTTAGTTACTCATTCTGTTTTTCACATTAATGAGACACTATGTTGCATATATATGGGTCTGATTTATTTTACTTATGACTATGGTCTCAAGTTGAATCCATTTACTTATAAAATTCTCCAGTTTATCCTTCTTTACTGTGGAGTAGTATTCCATTGTATAAAAACACCTCATTTTTAAAAATCCATTCCTTGATTGATGGGCATTTGAGTTGTTTCCAAGATTTAGTGACTACAAAGTGTGCTGCTATAAACATGGGTGCACATATATCATTGTGGTGTGGTGTTTTTGATACTCAGAAAGGGAATAGCTGGGTTGAATGGCACCTCTGCTATGGATTTTTTAGTCTTATAATTTAATTGAGAGTTAAAAAGAGAATTTCTTGGGTCCGGCAGGATAGCTCAGTGGTCTAACGCGCCTGCTTGGGAAAGCTTGGGCGGCTTCAAGGACCACGGTTCGATCCCCGGCACCACATGCTGCGCCAGCCCTGCCCTTGGGGCAGGCTGAGCCAGCCATAAAAAAAATGAGTGAATAAACAAAGGTTCTGAAACAAGAAAAAAAAAAAAAGAGAATTTCTTTTTTGCATTGTCTATATTCTTTATTAGCTAGTATTTGCATTGACCTTGGAATTTTGACATGATAAAACTGTCAAAGAAAAGTGCATAGCATTTTTTCTGCTGTCATTTCACAGAGTCAAAAAATTTTATTTGTCCTTCTGAATAGTGGCTTTATTTGGTTTGTTTTTTTTTTAAGGACAACTTTTTATTGCTACCAGAGGCTTTTATCATCAGTACATAGCTCTAACTTCAATACCTTCCTCAGACTGCAAAGGGAGCTCAGGATCCAATAGTCATTAAGAGAAATACAGGTAGGTAGGGAGACAGGGAATAATTTTTATCTGAAAATCCTAACATAAAGGAGGGTACTAAATTATATGTTACACTAAT
>PVJA010052288.1:0-12466 GCA_004027025.1 Myocastor coypus
GAAGAAGGCAAAAAATGTCCAAGAAGGGGCAGCCCCACTGCAGCCAAAATCCTGTCCTGGTCAGAGGAATTAGTAGCTACTCCTGACCTGCTACATATTCCAGAAAGGCTTTGTATAGGAGAAAGTACGCAGCTGCTAATCAAAGGTTGAGAAGAAAAGGAAGACAGTTCTTGCCACCATCAAAAAATCAGTTGGTGGGGACAAGAATGGTGGTACCTGGGTGGTTAAGCTTCAAAAAATGCCTAGCTCCTACCCTACTGAAGATGTGGCCTGAAAGTTCTTGAGCCACGGCAAGAAGCCCCCAGTCAGCATGTGAGGAAACTTGGAGCTAGCATCACTCCCGACACCATCTTGATCATCCTCACTGGGAGTCACAGAGATGAGAGACTGACTGGTCTTCCTCAAGCAGGAAGCCTCAAGCCTGTGGCTTGCTGCTCGTGACTGGGCCTCTTAGCCTTAATTAATCATGTTCCTCTCCAAAGAACGCACCAGAAATGTGTCATTGCCACTTCTACAAAAATCTATATCAGCAAAGTAAAAATCCCCAAACGCTTCACTGATGCTTACTTCAAGAATTAAAAAGCTGTGAAAACCAAGACACCAGGAGGGTGAGATCTTCGACACCAAAAAAAGGAGATAACAGATTTCAGAGCAGCACAAGGTGGATCAGGAAGCAGTGGACTCACAGATTTTAGTAAAAATCAAAGCTGTTCCTCAGTTCTGGGGCTACCTGTGATCTGTTTTTGCTCTAACAAATGGTACTTATTTTGATAAATTAGTGTCCTAAATTTCTTACTAAGAATCTAATTAAATAACTGATACATTTAAAATATATATATATATATATATATATATATATATATATATATATATATATATATATATGAGGGCCATCAAGATAGCTCAGTGGACTAAGCACCTGCCTGGCAAGTGCAGGGACCTGAGTTCAATCCCCCATGCTGTGCTGGCCCTGCCCCCCACCCAGGCAAGCTGAGCTGGCCACTGAAACTGGGTGTGGTGACCTGTAATCCCAGCACTGGGGAGGCTGAGACAGAAGGATCACTAAAAGTCTGAGCTTTGTAGTGATACTCTGTATCAAATATAGTTTTTTAAAAAGATACATATGATAAAAGACTTCAATAAAATATACATGTATTCTTAAAGCTCAACAATAAGAAAGCAACTCAATTGAAAATAGACCATGATCTTGACACCACACTGTATATAGATGACAAGTATGTGAAAAGATACCCCATGTAATACATCATTAAGAAAATGCAAATTAAAATGTGAGCTGCCATTATACATGCCTATTAAACAGGCTCGAATCTAGAATGCTACAACACTAAATGCTGGAAATGGTGTGAAACAACAAACTCATTAACTGCTATTGGAATACAACATGGTACAAATCCAATTTTGTAGCTTTTTCAGCTTCTTACCATACAGTCTAACAATCATCTCCCTTGATATTATCTCAATAAATTGAAAGCTTAAAATCCTGCCCCAGGGGCCCGGCAGGATGGCTCACTGGTCTAAAGTGCCTGCTTAGGAAAGCTTAGGTGGCTGCAGGGACCACGGTTCGATCCCCGGCACCACATGCTGTGCCAGCCCTGCCCTCAGGGCAGGCTGAGCCGGCCATAAAAATAAATAAATAAACAAACAAACAAAAGTTCTGAAACAAGAAAAAAAAATTAAATTAAATTAAATTAAAAATTCTAAATAAATAAAATCCTGCCCCAAAATCCTGCTCACAAATGTTTATAGTAGCTTTATGCATAGCTGCCAGAACTTATATGCAACCAAAGCAAATGAATAAATGGTAGTACTTTCAGGTAATGAAATATTATTTACAATTAAAAATAAATTAGTTAAGCTGGGCATGGTGACACACACCTATAATCCCAGGACTTAAGAGGCTGAGGCAGGAGGATTGGTATGAATTCAAGACCAGCCTGGCCTACAAAAAGTGAGCTCGGGGTTGGGGAGATAGCTCCGAGGCACAAGTGCCTGCTGGGCAAGTGCAAGGTCGTGAGTTCGAACCCTGGTCCCACCAAAAAAAAAAAAAAAAAGTGAGCTCAAGGCTAACCTGAACTGCATAGTGAGACCCTATCTCAAAAAGACACACACAAAAAAAGTTATTTAGTTATGAAAAGACATGGAGGAAAATTAAATTAAATGTATATTACTAAATAAAAGAAGTCACTTCACACACCTGTAATCCCAGCACTTGGGAGGCTGAGGCATTAGGATTACTGTGAGTTCAAAGCCAGCCTGGGCTACACAGTGAGTTTGGTGTGAGCCTGAACTATAGAGCCAGATCTTGTTTCAAAAGGAAGAGGAGGCACAGGAGGAGAGGAAAGTAAAGGGATGGGGAAGAAGGAGGAGAGGAAGAGGAAGAAGAAGCCGCCACTCTGAAAGGACGACATAATGTATCATTCTAACCATATCTGGAAAAGATAATTTATGGAGGGCCAGTGAGATAGCTCAGTGGTCTAAACTGCCTCCTCAGGCAAGCTACGACAACCACAGGGACTGCAGTTCAATTCTCAGCACCACATGCTGTGCCAATCCCACCCACAGGGCAGGTTAAGCTGGCCATAATATAAATAAATAAATCATAAATCAATAAATAAAATTCAAAAACAAAACAAGAAAAAAAGGCAATCTATGGAGACAGGGAAAAGAGCAGTAGGTTACCAGGGATTATGCGCTGGGGTAGGAGTGAATAGGCAAAACACAGGGTTCTTAGGGAAGCAGAATCCTCTGTAACACACTGTGAGGGTGGACACAAGTCGCTTTACATGTGTTGTATAATGTACAACACCAAGAGCAAGCCAAAGTGTAAGCAAGGGACTTCAGAGGGGCTCTGAGGTGCCAGTGTGGGGTCACCAACTTCAGTGCTCACGCCTCTCTAAGCAGGGGTGGCAGCGTGCATGGTGCTGACATGCAGGAGGCCAGTTCGTCCACTGGCATAATGTGTCCATGGGAAATCTCTACATCTCACTGTGAGTTATGCTATGAACTAAAAAGCGCTTTGCAAAAAAGGTCCTTTTGTTAAAAAATTGTTTCATACCATTTACCTCCTTGGCATCACCTAACTAAAATGTAAACTTACAGCACATGATTACAATATAGTTTAAATTTTTTTTCCAGAATCGGGGATCAAACTCAGGACCTTGCACTTACTAGGCAGGCACTCACGCTGCTGAGCTATCTCCCAGGCCCTTATAGAGTTTAAATCTATTTATTTATTTATTTATTTATTTATTTATTTATTTATGTATTTATTTTTGTGGGACTAGGCTTTGAACTCACAACCTTGCACTTGCCAGGCAGGCACATGTGCCACGGAGCTGTCTTCCTGGCCCCTTAGAGTTTAAATTTTTTTTAAAAAAAATTATAATAAAAAAGACACATTGCTTAAAGCGGGGCAATGGTGGCCCATGCCTATAATCCCAGCACTTGGGAGGCTGAGGCAGGAGGATCCGTTTGAGTTCGAGACCAGTCTTGGCTACAAAAAGTGAGCTCAAGGCCAGCCTGAAGTGCACAGTGAGACACTGTCTCAAAAAGACAGAGAGAGAGAGGAGAGAGAGGAATTGCTCTTAACCCCCTTCCAAGCACCCTCACTCCTAGTCCACTTGCCCCAGTGTTCTTGCCATTTTCTGAAGCAGATGTGGAAGTTCTCTGATGAGTATCTTCCACATGAGGGATTTAAAAATACAGTGAATGCAGCCAGGAAAAGCAAACCATTTGCATCGATGCAGAACATTGACAGAGCCAAAGCACAACTGAGGTTGCTCACAGCAATGACTGCATAGCTGCCTCACCAAGTGGCGTGAACAAGGGGATAACGAATGTGTCCGAAGATAGGTGGGAGGGTTTAGAGGTGAATTAATAATATGGCTTTTACTGTAAAGTTTGTTTTAACATTCACTATATATTTCAATTAATGACATCTCTCTGTTTGCTTGTGTGATTACTTGACTAACACGCATCTTCCCCAGCTAGGGTGTAAACTGGAAAGCTTTTAGTCAACATCAGTTCCCTAGCAGTCAGTGCATAGGATCTTTTTTTTTTTTTTTTTTTTTTGTCTTTTTGAGACAGGGTCTCGCTATGGAGTTCAGGCTGGCCTTAAACTCACTTTTGTAGCCCAGGCACTGATCCTCCTGCCTCAGCCTCCCAAGTGCTGGGATTACAGGCCCGCGCTACCACACCCGGCAGTGCATAGGATCTTAAAATTACTTGAAAACCCATGCCTAAATTTGTAAATACGGCATTTTTTTTAATGTACTTGGTATAGGGTCTCCCTGCACAGCTCCAACTCCTAGTGATCCCGTTTTCAGCCTCCCCAGTCCTGGTATTACAGATGTGAGCCACCGCACCCAGACTTGATGGCCAGCTCAATGCGCCCAGGGGTGGGGCTGGCAGGGCTTGTGGTGCAGCGATCGAATCCCAGTCCCTGAGCTTGCCTAAGCCTGCTCTTAGCCCTCTGAGCCATCCTGATGGTCCATGGCAAATATTTTTAAATCCACAAAGCCATTTTTGTAATGCCTCTATAAGAATTATTTTGACAGGAAAATGAAGAGTGATATGGGGGAGGGGAAAAAGGCTTCATTTTCATTTATTTTGTCTTCTAAAATCATTTGGCTAAAGCCTAACATCTCAAAATTAAGAGGGATTGATAATAGTAGCTTCCATTTCTGAAATACCCTTCTTCCAAAGGGATCTTCTGGTTTGTAGACAGATCTCAAAATCTAGTTTGTAATGTCTCTTCTTATGCTAAAATGATGCGCTGGGCCTATCCCTGGGCTCTCTGAGCCAGCCACTGAATCCCAGCCTGGCAGTGCACACCTTTAATCCTAGTGTTAAAGAGGCTGAGACAAGATCACTATGAGTCCCTGTATCAAATACATAAAATTAGACTGGGTGGTGGTGCATGCATGTAATTCCACCGCTTCGGAGGCTGAAAACAGGAAGATTACTATGAGTCTGATCTGAGACCCTGTAGACCTCATCCTAAATATATTTATTAATTTGTTTGTTTATTTATTTATTTGGAAAGGGTCTACAGGGTGTTCAGGGTCTCACTACTAGACTGGACTCATCGTGATCCCCTGTTTACAGCCTCTCAAGAGCTGGGATTACAGGCCCACGCCATCAGCCTTGCCATCTCAGCACACCCTGGGGACGCGGGGGTAGGGCTGGCACAGCAGGCCCAGCGATCAACCCCAGACCCCTGCACCTGCTTGCAGGTGCTTTAACCCATTGAGCTATTTAGCCTACCCTAAATATACTTTTTAAATACATAAGATTAAAAGAAAACATACCAAAAACAAAAATGCCTTGCTATTAACCAAGCCTGATGAGTTGTCTATGAAAAAGTGTCCAGTCTCACTGTAAACAGATACCTAGTACTGCTTAGGGGGTTTTCTTGTTGTTTGTTTTTTTGTCTTTTGGAGACAGGGTCTCACTAAACAGTTCAGACTGGCCTTGAGCTCACTTTGGGGCCCAGGCTGGCCTAGAACTCACAGCAATCCTCATTTTCTCAGCTGCAGAATTGATATGACAGACCACAAGAGTAGTTGTGCCCTTACATGAACCCCGAAAAGGGCCATTTGGGGCTCTTCCCTAGGTTTCCACCTGCCCCATGAGCAGGGCGCTTGCTCCTCCCTGGCACTTGCTGAACCCTGGAGTTGAGCCATGCGCTGAGCGCAGGATCCGCAGTCACAAGGCTACCCAAATCTCCCGCAGCTCCCTCCCCAGTTCAGGGGGTGTGTAACGTCTCTAGGGCCTCCCGCCGGCTAGTTTGAGGGCCACCTGGTTGCCAAGGCAACCCAGCCCTTCCCCGCCGGACCCCAGCTAAAGAACAGGAAAGCAGCTGGACGGAGTCCGGCCCCGCCCCTCCTTACCCTCCGGGCCCAGCGAGGGCAGCGTGGGCAGCACCGGCCGGCCGAGCTCCGGCACGGTGGGGAGGACGGCGTCCAGCATGTGTGGGCCCGTGCGTGCGCGCCCGCTCCGGACGGCTCTCTCCTTCCTTCCTTCTCTCTTTCCTTTCTTCCTTCCGGGAAGTTTCTGCCTAAATGCTCTGCGCACCTACCAGCCGCTAATACAAATTGCCCAACTCTGGAAGGTTTTCGATTTCTTTTCTTAAATGAATGTCATTTCTTGCCGTTCCAGCCCCTTGTTCTGGCTCTCGAAAAGCGGTGACCGCAGAACGCTTGACGCCGTCCGGCGCTGCTCCAAGAGCGCAAAGCTCACGCCAGTGGCAGAGTGACCGACCCGGAGGGTGCGGGACGCGCCGCGCCGGCTGCAGGAGCCGAGGGGCCGGGCGAGTTGCTAGGACGCAACAAAGGCCGCCCGGTTGCTAGGGCCTCGAGGAGGCGGGATTCGCCTCCCTGCGCCATCCTGCCCTGGCCGCACAGCTACGTGGGTGACCTTCCCTCCGAGCGCAGTTCCCTCTGCGTTTCTTGAACAAAGGTTAAGCAAGCTGTGTAAATAAGCAAAGTTTTAAGAGCTTCCCCAAGATCCACACCCCTAACACAAATCTAGATTTAAAAACCCATCTGGTGGGGAATTAAAGATTCTGTTAGAGGAAAAAGAAAAAAAAAGAAAAGCAACCATGACTTGTCTGTACAAGGAATTATACTTAATGCCAAAGAATACTTGTTCTTATCTTCCATTCCCTTGACACTGCCTTTCACAGGGCAGAAAGTTTGTTTTGTTTTTGCTTCACTTAGTTTTCCAGGAGACAGGGTCTTCCTCTGTAATTCAGGCCTTGAACTGACTGTATAGCCTAGGCTGACCTTAACCGCTCAGTAATGTTCCTTCCTTAGCCTCCTGAGGACTGGGATTACAGGCAGGCACCATCATACCTGGCTAATGCTCTTAGTTTTAGGAAGTGAATTTTATCAATTTTTTTTCTTTCTTAGATTATGACTTTGGTGTTATATTTAAAAAGTCAGCACCAAAAAATGGCATGGCACTGGAACAAAATCAGATATGTCAATCAGTGGAATAGAACTGAGGATGCAGAAAGTCAACAGTGGTGCCAGGAAAATTGTGCGCAGAAGATTAAAACTGGACCTTTATCTCACAACATTCTAAATTAAAATAAAAATGAGAGCCAGCCAAACAGCTCAGCAGATTGAAGCACCTGCAAGCAAGGGCAGGGCAGGGCAGGCCTGCAGTGCTGGCTCCACCCCCAGGATGCAAAGAGATGGCAACTGAGACTGGGCGTGGCGGTTCACGCCTGTAATCTCAGCTCTTGGGAGGCTGTAAACGGACGGATCACTACAAGTCTGATGTAGTAGTGAGACCCTGAACAATCTCTAGACCTCTCCCTAAAATAAAATAAAAACGAAACAAAGATCTTAATATTAAAACAGAAACAATAAACCTACTGAAAGATAAAATAAGTTCAATGCATGAACATATAGGTGTGGGAAAAGATTTTCTAAACAGAACCTTGATTGCACAAGAAATAATGAACGGGATTATATCAGACTAGACAAACTTCCGTTCAGCAAAGGAGTCAATCCTTAGAGTGAAGATAGAACTTGCTGAATGGGAGAATATTTTGCCAGCTACTCCTCAAACATCGGACTAATATCAGGAATATGCAAAGAACTCAAAAAGTTAAGCCACTTAAAATTAAAGGTCCAGTTAAGAAACAAGCAAGAGAAATAAAGACACTTCACAGAGAAAGAAATGTAAATGATCAATACATACATGAAAACAAGCCCAATATCATGGGCCATTAAAGAAGTGCAAATCAAAACAACACTAAGATTCCATCTTACTCCAAAAAAGAATGGCAATCCTTAAGAAATAAACAGTAACACAGTGCTGGTGAAGTTGCAGTAAAGAAAACCTGCCTTCATTGTTGGTGGAAATGAAATCAGTATGGAAATCAGATTTCTCAAAGAACTGAAATTAGGTATTCCAAATGACCAGAGATTCCCTTATTAAATATCATTCCCAAAGAGCCCAAAACATACTACACTGATATATATGCATAGCAATTTTATAGCAACACAAACTCAATACTTAAATTCTAGAAATAGCCTGTATACAGATGATTGGCTTTAAAAATCTGGTATCTATGTATGATGGAACGCTACTATGCTCCAAAGAATGACATATTTGAGACATTTGTAGCATGCACCTGGAAAATGTGTAGAGTGACATAAACCAGATGCAAGCTTAAATACTGTATGGTATTTAAGTGGGGTAGAGACAGACAAAGAATGATAAAGGATGGATAGAAGAGGACAAAGAAATAGATTGCTTGCAAAAGGGAAGTGGTCCAAAGGAAAAAGTACAAGAGATGATGAGGAAAAGAAAATAAGTAGAATAGAGATATGCTATCTACAGAAATCTAATGACCTCTATCAGTGTAAATGTTATATGCCATAACATGAGCTAAGATTAATAATATTAAAAAGAATAAAAGAGGTTGGGGAGATAGTTCCATGGCACAAGTGTCTGCCTGACAAGTGCAAGGCCGTAAGTTCAAACTCCGGTCCTGAAAAAAAAAAAAAGAATAAAAAATCAGACAAGAGGGCTGGCCAAATAGCTCAGCAGGTTAAAGCAACTGCAAGCAGGCACAGGGGCCAGGGTTCAATCCCTAGGCCTACCATGCCAGCCTCACCCCGGGGCCTGGTGAGACGGCAGTTGAGACTCGGCATGGTAGCGTGTGCCTATAATCCCATCTCTTAGGAGGCTGTAAGGTGGATCTCTATGAGTCCAATCTAGCAGTAAGACACTGAACACCCTTTGGACCCTTCCCTAAAACACACACACACACACACACACACACACACACACACACACACATTGGACGGGGAAATTAAAAGAGGAAGGGAGAGGGAAGGAAACTGGAGGCAGTACACGCAACCCCTCCCCCATTTCAATGTTGAAAGTTCGTGCCATTCCAGATATCATCTAGGCTTTGTCATGCATGATCTTGTTTTTGTGTTTTTTTTTAATTCTTTTTTTTTTAAATTTTTTTATTTTATTTATTTATTTTTTTCTTGTTTCAGAACCTTTGTTTATTCACTCATTTTTGTGGCCAGCTCAGCCCACCCCGAGGGCAGGGCTGGTGCAGCATGTAGTGCTGGGGATCGAACCTTGGTACCTCAAGCCACCCAAACTTTCCCAAGCAGGCACTTTAGACCACTGAGCCATCCTGCCGGGCCCATTGTTTTTGTGTTTTATGTCTAGGTCTATGACCCATTTTGAGTTAATTTTTGTGAAGGATGTACAGTCTTCACCTGCAGCCTTCTTTTCTTCTAGATGCTCAGTTGAGCAAGCATCACTTGCTGGCAAGACTGTCTTGGCTCCATGGTATCATACTCGTTCCTTTGTCAAATATCTCTTGATTGTGTTTTTATGGGTCTAATTCTGGGCTCTCTATTCTGTTCCATTAATCTATTTACCTGTTCTTTGATCAGTGCTATGCTGTCTTAATTAATGAAGCTTTCCAATTAGTATCTACTAGGTTGGTGTCAGTTTTCCAACTTTCTTCTTGTTCTTCAATATTATGGTGGCTACCCTACAAGTTCTGCTTGCCTGTATAAACTGTAGCATCAGTCTGTTGACATCTATAACGTAGTCTCTAGGATTTTAATTAGGACTCACTGAAGTTGGAAAAAATGACATCTTGAAAATACTCTTTCTATCCATGAATGTGAAATACATTTTTCTTTTCTTCCTTGATTTTTTCCATCAGTTTTGAGTTTTCCTCACATATCTTTTTACCTCATACGTATTTTGTTGAATTTATATCTGAATATGTCACTTTTCTCACACTGTATCAAAGTACTGTATTTTCAATTTCAAATTCCACTCCTTCCTTGCTAATATATAGGCAACAGTTGTTAGGGTTTGTATCTTGATGGCCCCCAGAGCCTCACCCAGTCACAGGCAGGGTTTTGGTTCAATCTCGGGTTAATAGCTGACTTGGCAGGATGCTGTGAGGTTCTTTCAGGAGAGGCGGCCCCCACACCCAAGACCTGGAAGTGGCTGTCTCCCTGCCCAGCTCCTCTGTGGATTCCCTCTGCTCCCTGGATGCCAAGACCTGAGCAGTTATTCTTTCATCCCTGGACCACGGCCTAAAGCTTCTAACAAATCCTAAGCCAAAACATGCTTCTCCTTTAGTTTTCAGGTACTGGGTATTGAGTCCCCGTGATGAGAAAAGTAACTAAAACTTTGGTAGTCATTCCCTAGTTCCAAGTGTGATGTTAGCTTTAGATTTTAATCAAATTAAGGAAGTTCTCCAGTCTTAGTTTGCTGGAAGTTTTTATTCTGGCATACAAATCTGAAACCAATTTTGATCATGGTATGTAACTGTTTTTTCAATTGGATTTGTTAGCATTTTGTTGACAATTTTGCTTTTTTTATAAACACTGTTCTCTGAGCTATAAAAGGCTCTAATCAACAGCTTCTAACATTGCCAGTTTTGTCAGTAATCCACTGCAATTATGGAACATTTGACTATGTATACAACTACCTTCTCTTAGATCAAAGAGAAGAAATCTATTGTGCTAATAACCATTAGAAAAAAAATTTTTTTTTTTTTTTATCTTTTTGAGACAGGGTCTCGCTATGCAGTTGAGGCTGGTCCTGTGCTCACTTTTGTAGCCCAGGCTGGTCTCGAACTCGCACCAATCCTCCTGCCTCAGCCTCCCAAGTGCTGGGATTACAGGTGTGAGCCACCACGCCCGGCTACCATTAGAAAATTTATCAAAAAAAAATGAAGAAAATTTATCATGTCTATACCCTGGGCTCTGTATAAATACAATGAGGACAACAATATGCATTGTATCAATTATTGGGAATGTATTACTAACTTGTTTTGACACTCTCACATTGTAATTTCTTATTAAAAGTAATAAAAAATAAAATATATTTAGCTAGGAAAAGAAAAAAATTGTTCTGTAGATTCTTTTCTTATAATGTCTAAGGATAATGTTGACCTCATAGGAAGAGTTAGAAAGTTTTCACTTTCCTTCCATCTTCTTAAGATATTTTAAATAATTGGTATAATTGTTTCCTAAATGTTTGATTGAATTTAATTGATTTACTACAGTAAATTCAGCCAGACCTGGTGCTGTTTTGAAAAATTATATGTTACTGATTCAATACCCTTAGTAGATTCAAACCTATTTATGTTTATTGTTTATTTCTGCACAGTGACCATCAGCCTTTGCAGGACTTCTGTCAAACACTGTTATTTCCATTTTCTTTTCTAAGCCCAATATACAAACCAAAATAAAATCCTAAACGACATTCTACACAAATTCTAACAAGCAATTCTGCTTCAGTGGAGTTCTCGGAGGTTATCAGTCATTTCATCACTCAAAAAAGAACCCAGGGCCAGCAAGATGGCTCAGTGGTCTAAAGCGCCTGCAGAGGAAACTTAAGGCAAGCGCTGCAATGGCTCCTCGATCCCCGGCACCATGCTGCGCACCCCCACCCCAGGGGGGGCTGAGCCAGCCATAACACAAACAAATAAATGAGGTTTAAGAGAATTTTTTTTTAAATCTTTAAAAAAAAAAAAAAAAAGAGAGAGAACCCAAAAGTATATGACAACTTATGTTGTCTTTGAAGCTGGGAATATAGGTCACATGACCAATGAGTGACCTTGGCTAGTATCGAACTTGATATATTTCAATAAGAAGATTTCTAAAATGTAGTGAGTACCAGGGACATATCAAGCATAATTCTGAAAGCTTTATGTAAATATATACTTCTTAAGAAACTTAGAGGGGTGGCTGGGGAGATAGCACCGTGGTACAGGTGCCTGCCTGGCAAGTGCAGGTCATGAGTTTGATCCCTGTTCCTGCAAAGAGAGAGAGAGAGAGAGAGAGAGAGAGAGAGAGAGAGAGAGAGAGAGAGAGAGAGAGAGAGAAAGGAAGGAAGGAAGGAAGGAAGAAAGAAAGAAAGAAAGAAAGAAAGAAAGAAAGAAAGAAAGAAAGAAAGAAAGAAAGAAAGAAAGAAAAAAAGAAACTTCCAAGGGGCTGGGCAGATAGCTCTGTGGCACAAGTGCCTGCCTGGCAAGTGTAAGGTCCTGAGTTTGATCTCTGGTACTGACCACCACCTCCACAAAGAAAAAAAAAAAAAAAACTTTTTTGTGGGGCATGGCTCAGCCCACTCTGGGGGCAGGGCTGGCACAGCATGTGGTGCTGGGGATCAAACCTTGGTACCTGCGTGCTTGCCTAAGCTTACCGAAGCAGGAGCTTCAGACTGCTGAGCTATCTCACTGGCCCTTTTTTTTTTTTTTTTTTTTTTTTTGAGACAGGGTCTCGCTATGCAGTTGAGGCTGGCCTTGAGCTCACTTTTGTAGCCCAGGCTGGTCTTGAACTCGCACTGATCCTCCTGCCTCAGCCTCCTGAGTGCTGGGATTACAGGCTTGAGCCACCACACCCAGCTTTTGTTGTGTTTTTGAAGAGACTTCTAAAGT
>PVJA010052289.1:0-12478 GCA_004027025.1 Myocastor coypus
TTCATGGCACTGGAACAGCAACAAAATGGGGAGAGAGACAGCCAATCAAATAGAACAGCAGAGCAACAGTGCTAGTCTGTCTCTCTGTCTCTCTTTATATTGCATTCAGGCTCTCCGCCTCAGCCTATCCATGTCTTCAGTCTATACACCCATAATCCCAGAAGTACTCAAGCTATAATCCCATCGGTACTAAAACACATAATCCCAGGGACCATGAGTCAAGTCTCAAACTCTAGAATTCCCTGCTCCATGATTGCATGAGGTTTTGGAGGGGACAACTAGACATAAACCATAACACCATACCTGCTTAGGCAAATGCAGTGAACGGGGGTCCATCCCCAGCTTGCCTTGCTGACCTTGACCCTGTGGCATGCCTGTAATCCCAGCACTTGGGAGGCTGAAAACAGGAGGATTGCTATGAGTCCAGTCTGTATAATGAGACCTTGTAAACCCTGAGTATCTTGCCAGAAAAATTAAAGGCTTCATATCATAGCGATATATGTGCTCCCATGTTTATAGCAGCACAATTTAATACATAAAAGAGTAAAATAAAATACAATTCTACTAAAAAATAAAATTACTCTGGACCCTACTGACATCTAGTATAACACACACAAAAAGATTAATAGCTTCTCTAAATAAACTGAACAAACATTACAAGAGGAAATGTAGGTGAACTCCAGGTTTTTTACCCATAGATAAATGTAATACAACAGAATGCTAAGAATAACCTTCAGTTCAGAGATAAAAAACAAGTCAAATCTGATTTCAGATCTTTACAACTTAAGGCCAATGATACAGCTTGCAACAAAATAAATGCATCTGTAATATTCTCCAGTGTGTTTTCTATGCTCTAGAAAAACAATTTTTCTAAAATCACTTGTTGCTTATAGCTACAGGGCTAAAGGCTTGCCATGGGGGATGAGACTTCAAATTTAGGCCAATTGATTTTATGGCTGCACAGTTTAAGAATGGAATGTGGTCAGAGGTAACCTCTTCAATTGTCCATTAACAGCGGTTGCTCAAATTCTTAAAAAACATACCCAGATGAATTATTTCCAAATGCTTCTGGGCAGCGCATGGATAAGCCTGTGTCTTTATGCTGCTTGTCTCGGATAAGTCTCATTTGGTAGTGCCTATGTTGTAGCTCACTGAAACCGTGTCTGTGTCTCCTGCTTAATTACTGGTTTCTCACAGCAAATCCAACTGGCTAACGAGAAATACACTGCCATTTCAAAAGCCCAAGTTCACAAGAGAAAGAACAGTTCCTTTTAAAACACATTCTTTTCTTTATATTTATGTTTGTAGCTTATAAAAATGATTTTGAAAACTCTGTACCATTTTATTTTATCCTATTTGATTCTTGTGTTGAGACTTGTTTTTTGTTTTGTTTTGTTTTGCTTTGCTTTGTTTTTGCAGTACCAGGGATTGAACTCAGTAACCTGCACTTGCCGAGCAAGCGCTTATTCTACTGAGTTGTCTTCCCAGATCTGAGACCTGTTCTGAGAGCTTTTTAATGATGATGAAAAGATCTTACCCAAATGAGAGTAAATAAAAAGATTTTTATGGAAAGCCTATAAAATGCCATTTCATGACTATGTATATGTAAGAAAGAAAGGCCAGCAGGGTCCCAGAGAAGGACTGAAGTTCAGAAGATTCAGAGGTTGAGATCAGCTGCCCCAGTTGGCACCTATTTTCCTGCTCGCTAGTGTACTTCATCACCTGATTCATGGTTCACTCTCTGTGCTGATTGTTTTCACTCAGTGTGAGTAGATGCTGAGAGCCATAGCTAAGTTTTCAGAAAGTTACTTCAGGCTACTTTTTCTAAAGAGAGTCAGAAATATTCCAGGTCCTTGAAGATTTGTGGACCTCTCCATCCTTGTTCACCCATGAGACTTCTTCAGCCTTGTTGCGACTTCAGATTTCCCCCAATAAATCTGTTACTACCAGATACAAGATGGGCACGTAAACATAAAAAGAATAAAAAGAATCAATATTTAAGTCTGTAAACTCAACCAAAGTCAGCCTCTTTTCAATATGTGTGGATAGGAATTAAGAAGTTTCTCAAAACACAGAGCAGAAATGATGAAATATCCTTTTAGAAAGAAGTGAACCATAAGAAAATGTTCTCTTGAGTCAAAAATTAGCAAATAGCAGTAATTTTATGTCTTGATGTAATAAAAAGGGATATTACCAAACAAGTTTGCATGCTCAGTAGTGACACTAAAATTTTATGAATGTATTTATTTATGTCCTTGGATTAAACCACCTTGCTTTTCACTTCTCCATTTCTATAAGAGTGTCTGTATTTAGCATACTTTTTTCTCAGTACTGGGGATTAGCCCAAGCCCTTCACACTGAGCTACCTTCCGAGTCTTTTTTATTTATTTTATTATTTTGAGATAGGGTCTTGCTAAATTGTCCAGGCTGGCCTCAAGCTTGCAAAACCCTTGCCTATTGTAGCTAAGATTACATATTGAGGCATATCAAAAACAATCTTTCATGATCTTTTTCTATTTCTTAAGTTTCTTTATATTTTTGCTATTTAATTAAAAGCATCCAGAGTTCCCAGGGCCATGAAAGGTTGTTCTTTATTGGTTACACTTCATTGAAAACTAGAAATAGTTGGGCTAATCCAATTTTCTTGAACCCAGCTGTGATATTCAATTTTATTTATCAACACATCTAGGTTATTATTTGGACAAATGACAGCCTAGATGTTGGTGAGAATATATTTCTGACACTCGGGCCAGCAGCATATGAATGAAGTACCCTCTTCACTGTAGGTAAACCTCCCCTAATCATTTCAGATTGCTAAAACTGAAGATGGAGGCTTCCCAAAGAAGAAGGAATTTGACCTCAAGATTATGACAGGCCACAAATTGTGGTGCATGCCTGTAACCCTAGCACAAAGGCTGAGGCAGGAGGACTGGTGACTGCTTCAAGATCAGCCTGGGCCACAAACTGAGCTCAAGGCCAGCCCGTCCTGCATAGCAAGACCCTTTCTCAAAAAGAGAAAAGATTATGAAAAAGAACCTGCTTATAATTTGCAGGAAACTTCATAATGAAATATGAAAGACTGGGTGGCTTAACTGAAATATATGTCTTACACATTCCAAGAGCTATAAGTCCAAGATCAGGGTGTTGGCAAGGTTGATGTCTCCCGGGACTTCAGTTCTCAGTTCAAAGGTGGCCATGTTTTTCCTGTGTCCTCTCATGGCCTTGATGTCTACTGCTTCACCTCTCATAATTTTGACCAAATAGGGTACACCATGGCCTGGGCATATTGACCCATCACACTGGAGAAGGTACAATATACTGTCGTGAAAGAGATTTCATTAGGAATATTTCAGGAAAGCACTGTCTCCACAGAATGGCCCTCATTTTTCTCTGCTTCTGATCAAGGGCATGATTTCTTTTCCCTTGCTGTTATACAGGCTGGTGTAGAAAACAGTTGGGGATGAGAGCTAATATGTGTAATGTCCCACTCTGTGTTACTCATCTCATGTTAGTGTGACCCTTAATCATGATTATCAGCTTGACGGGATGAAGAAAACCCATGTGGATAAGGAAAGCACACCACTGGGTGTGTTTTTGGAGAGGACAAGCAGGTAGACTGGCAAACTGGGGGAGGAGACTCACCCTGATTATGGGCTGTGAGCAGAAGAAGAAGGCATCATACAGTGCGAAAACTCCACCTCGGTTGAGTGTGTGTTTCTCTCAATATTTCCATACCCTGTGGACCACAGACTCCAGTTTCTTCAGCTTTTCTCTAGCCAGTTCATGCCAGCTCCCTCCGGGAAGCCTCTAGCCCTTCAGTCTCACACTAACTCTGCCTCCTTGACACCTTTTGCTCTGCAGCTTCCAGCTCCTGGGACCAAAGAACTACCAGATCTTTCTAACTTTCCAGCACCCTTCAGGCCAGTTGTGAACTACTCCGCCACTCAATCTGTAAATACAATTAATGAAATCCTTTGTATAATTATATTTATGTAATTATTTATGGCTAATCATTATAGTTGTTATTAACTAACATACTCAATTATAATTTTGTTGATTCTGTTTCTCTAGAGAGCTCTGACCAACACAAGGTCCACACTGCACTATGTTCTCACAAAAGAGGATTTCAGGAGAAAAATCCAAATGGCAACAATGTTAAAGAAATCATTTTTTGTCCAAAATCTCTTGCTCAGGTTTGTCAGCTCAGAAATAATCTTGTCAGTGCGTCAGAGAAGTCACTGTTGGGGATTGTGATTTACACAAATTTGATTTTAGGAGATTTTTGTACAAACTAAAAAGAAGTTCATGAATTACAAGAGGTACAAGTGCCGAGTCTTTTCCAGTCAAAGCATTTTTTTCCTCATAAAACTACATGAGAAGTCATGTTTTAATCAGAATATTCCTTGCTTAACATGAATTCATAGCAAGTGGAGACGGATTGGAACGAGCTATCCAGTAGCATCAAGCACAGGGAATCCCACGCTTCGTCCCAGCAGAGACACCCAAAGGATCTTGTTAGAAGTTTCTCTAGAACTACTAGTTAGATGCGCAGCCAGGGATTCCCTTTCCTCTTGCTTTCATGTGCCAGCTAGACACTCTTTTTTATGCTTAACATAATGTTTAAAAAAAAAAAAACCGGTTGCAAACGAGTCTCACTGGTTTATAAGCTATTTTGTCTCCTCAAAAAGAAGGCTTTTATATTGCTTCAGGGTCCTCGTGGTCAAAATAAATCTCCACGATTAACTTTCTTTTCTCTACTATCCATTAACTCTTTTTCTTGTTTTTTGGGTTTTTTGTTTGTTTGTTTGTTTGTTTTTTGTCTTTTTGAGACAGAGTCTCTCTATGCATTTCAGGCTGGCCTTGAGCTCACTTTGTAGCCCAGGCTGGTCTCGAACTCACACCGATCCTCCTGCCTCAGCCTCCCGAGTGCTGGGATTATAGGCATGAGCCACCACGCCCGGCTTATCTATTAACTCTTTACAACAATTCCATGTTGGTGTCTATTGCTGAGTAATAAACTACCACAAAATGTAGGGACTTAAACATTTTATTAATCACATTGCCCTCAGCACAATGCCACTTTCAGTTCAGGTTATTGGCACAAGTGACATTGGGGTGTTCTCACTTTTTTAATGGCTTTTCAGGGAGGCCTGATAATTTTTGAGAGTAACTTTGATCCTTTCCCTAAACAGTCTTCACCTGTCACCTGTGCTGCCCTCCTGGTATATTTTGCTCCTTGCCACGTTTGTACTTTTGTGTATTCTGTGTCCCAACTCCTTAGAGATTCAAAGTGGCCTGCTCGATGGCCTGTTACTCTATCATAAAATGATAATGAAGGCCCAAAGTGGATAGTAAGTCATAGCTACCAGGAAGAATGTCTTCTAATGCCCTATAGTGCAATAGATGATGTCATGGTTTATGTACAGGTGTCCCTCCAAGGCCTCCTGTAGTCATGGAGTGGCTTCTGGAGATTTCAGTTGACTGTTGTGAGTGTGGATGCTACACTTGCCCTGGGGCAGGTAATTGCATTACAGTGTGAGGAGGGGAGACAGTCTGGCTAGCTGCCTTAGCTGCAGCCCCTCCCTTTTCTCTCTGCTCTTTTCCACCACCAGGAAAGTTTGCCCTCTGCCATGTGCTGCTCTGCCTTTAGAGCCAGCTCTGTAGGGACTGAAACCTCCAGTGACTGTGAGCTCAGTAAATCTTTTCTTTCTTCATTTTGAGTGCTGGATATTTGTCCCAGCAATGAGAGAAGAGTAATTAAGACACATGACTATAGTGAACAATTCATTATATATTTCACATAGTTAACAGGGAGGATTTTGAAGCTCCTAACACAAGAAATGATGCATATTTGAGATAATGCATATGTTGATTGCCCTGATCTGATCTTCTCGTATCACACTTGAGCTCATTAATTGTGTAATTATTATGTATAAACTAAACAAATTAAGCTTTACAAATTTATCTCACAGAAACAGAAGAAAATTTCCTCTCATAGATAAGAATAATCTTAAGTGCTTTAACCTAAGAGTTAGTAAATATCAAACACAAACTTGGAATGAGGGTAGGTAGTGAACAATTCATTCTGGGTAGAGATATAGAGATGGTGAATTAATCCATTTCTAGGAAAAGACATAGTGACCTATTCAGCATAATCATTTGGTGGCAAACAGTCTAAGAAGGTAAACTTATTATTAATGGAATTTTTTTAAGTTAACAATTTTCAAAACTGGGAATGGTACACACCTGTAATTCTAGTACTTGGGAGGTTAGGCAAGACCGCTCCAAGTTTAAGTTGGAGGCTAGCCCACGCTACAATGGGAGTTAAAAACCAGCCTGAACTACTATCTCAAAAAAGTTAACATTTTTAAAAATCATGTTAATCATTATAAAGGGAATATAATCTCTGACAAAATGAGCCTTCTATGAGTCACATTAAAGTCCTGGAAACCACTGAGACATTTACACTTAAACCTTCTACCTCATGACAGAATCTCTAAGAGAAAGTCATAAGATTCCTCATACCTCATGATTACTAGAATGATAAGACTTCAAAAGAAATTATTTACTTGAGGATTTCCACAAAAAACTATCAAAACTTGTTTATAGCATGAGTTGTGTTCATTTATTCAACAAACATTTGTTGAGTGTTGCTGTGTGCCAAGAACTGAGGTGCCAGCACCCCTGCTCAAGCAAGTGAGGCCATTCCTTGGAGGTTATTTCCAGTATGGAGCCTGCTCTCCCCCGCCTCTCACTCTGTCTCTCTATCTCTGTCTCTGTCTTTGTCTCTGTCTATCTCTCTTTCTCTGTCTCTGTCCCTCTCTCTCTCTCTCCCTCTCTCTGTATTTGTCCCCCACCATTCTCTCTTGTTACCCTCTCCCCCTCCCCTCTCTGCTATGAGATTGCTATTATTTATACATCCAGGCATGGTGGTACATACTTACAATCCCAGCAATATTAAATGCTGAGACAGAAAACTTGCAAGTTCAAACCAAACTCATCAGTCCAGTGACATAGTTAGACCCTATCATTTAAAACTAAAAAAGGGTGTAGCTCAGTGCGAAGGCCCTGGATTCAATTTCCACTATTTTTAAAAAATTGCTACTATAGTACAATGATTAAGAGAACAAGTTCTAGAGTTACAATGCTAGAGTTCACAAGCCAGGTCTACTAAAAAGCACTATTAAAAGACAAAATATATTTTTTGTTTGTTGTTTTCTTGGGGTTTTGTTTTGTTTTTGTTTTTGTATTTTAAGGAAGGGTCTTCAGGGTGTTCAGGGTCTCGCTACTAGATGAGGCTCATAGTGATCCACCTGTTTACAGTCTCCCAAAAGCAGGCGTGCTCCACCACGCCCAGTCTCAACTGATGTCTCAGCACACTCCAGGGGTGGAGCCGGTATGGAAGGCCTTGGGATCAAACCCCTGACCCCTGTTAAAAGTCACAAATAGTTAATAAGAATATAGTGTCAGAAGTCATAGCCAATGCTTTTTATGTGAATTATCACTGTTAAATCTTCGAGGAACTCTCCAAGAAAATTTGACTCGTTACTTCACAACTATATTGTTTTTCCTTAAGAAATGGTTCCTATAATATTATCAAATAATACTCCTTAAATAATTTTTAAATCATCTCATTGGATCTTAGTTTTTCCTCTCTTGTGAGAATTACTCACCAATGAAATAGTTTCATTTTCACTTTTTCAAAATGATAGCATCAAAAAACAGAAGTGAAAGTATGAATCATAATATCATCAGGAGTTCATAGCAAGATAGCCATTTATAACTCAGAAATATTCTGGGTATTTCCAAACTGATGTCATTCATAGAAAGAATGCCATGGGCTGTGGAAGAAGAAGAAAAATCACCTAGCCCAGTTGGGGGATTTAGAATATGTGTGGGATATTCCCAGCAATTATTTTATTTAAATAAATTTACAATGTATGCCTAAAACACTCATATGAACAGTCAGCTTGGAAGTTACAGGCCCAGTTCTTTTTGATTCTGGTCATACAGGCAATGTGCAATGAGATTCTACTTTAGAAAACACTAACACCAGAATGTAGCTAATGCTTGTTTTATTTGGTTGAGTTTCATAAATTCCAAAATTACTATGAAATCACTGTAGTTGCTTTACTAATTAGGGAGAAATTGTATAGAAAAGAATGATAATCTCTGCTCAAATGATTAAAATTCATTGTTTTTCTTTTATCTTTTTTAGGAGGAATAAGTATAAATCTAAAAAATTAAAATAAGATTTTTCCCTTCTTTCCACTACATTGTACTGTATTTAAGCTTTATAAGAACTGAGAAAAGTTATGCTGTGTGCTAAGCAAATTAATGGTACTACTGATCAGAAACATTTCCCAGAGATTTTCCTCTGGGCTACTTACCCTTCCTTAGGAAAAGTTTTGCTACTAACTCTGTCAAGATTTCTGCTATGTTTGCATCTTGGACAATTATTATGACCCAGATCCTGATACCCAGATGCACAGCCAGGCCACCTTTAACTTCCTTCAGTCAGCAAGTCCCTGTTCTTCCCTCAGTGAAGGTCCCTGACAGGGAATAATCAACAGAGGCTACCTCATACCCTGGACCTGGTGACAGCATGGTATGCCTCTTGCATCTAAGGTTCACACCTGAGTCCCATGGTCATGCCCAGATCCTGTCCTCACACCTAATATGAACCACCTTATCACCCACACAGGTAAATCTGCCAATACGGTGCTCTAATCCCATGGGATTTAAGCACAAATTTTAAAATGTATCAGAAAACTAAATTCTTCCTTATTCTGTAAAGCAATTAGAAGTCCACATATTTGAAGATTTATAAACAAGAAGCACTCCTTAATGTTTTTAGAAGAATTATGCTGAAGATTTTCTCAGAGTAGTAAATGAAAAATTTCTTAAGATACAAAAGTTCTATTAATTTCAGTGGAAGTAGAGCCTGGCCAGAGGGATTGTTAATAGAAGATACTAAGTAAATACAGGAGTTGTAGAAATCTCTGTATTTCTGCTATATTTTACTAAGAATCTAACACTTCACTAAGAATAGTCCATTAAGAAAAAAACAAATTTAAAAGGCAAACCATTGGGCCTGCAACATGGCTCAGCGATCTAAAGCACCTGCTTAGGCAAGCTTAGGTAACCGTAGGGACAGCAGTTTGATTCCCAGCACCACATACTGAACCATCGCCATCCTCAAGGTAGGCGGAGCCAGCCTACCTTATAAAAATAAAATAAAATGAAAAGCAAACCATTAATTTATTCAATAAATAAATTTGTGACATTAATACTTAAATTTGTGTACAACTGAACATCATAAAAGGATAAAAGGTAAGATGGGGGCAAGTACATATTTACAAGACTATGTAAGAATAATTACAATGCAGATAATACGAGTATCCCATTGCCTAGGAAAAGACAACAACCCAGTAAATAGATGCACTAAAACTTCAGATCACAGAAAAGAAGCTCTGTGTGAACAATAAAGGTATAAGGAAGAAAAACATTCTGTAACTTGCTAGTAATAGAAACATGCAAATTAAAGCATGAAACCTTTTCAAATAGTTCAGATAGGAAAATTTTTCACAAGTCTGACAATAATAAGTCAGAGTGAGCCGGCCAGATAGCTCAGTGGCATAAAGCGCCTGCCTGCTTAGGCAAAGCACAGCAGCAGGCTTCGCTTGCAAGGCCTGCCACGCCAGCCCCACCCCCCTCCAGCCTCCCACCCTCCCCTGGGGCGCAGGCCTGTAATCCCAGCTCTTGGGAGGCTGAAAACAGGAAGATCACTACAAATCTGATCTAATAATGAGACCTTACAGACCTTGCCCTACATACATAACAAAAGAATGAAAGAAAAAGAAAAGAAAAGAAAGGAAAGGAAAAGAAAAGAAAGGAAAGGAGAAGAGAAGAGAAGAGAAGAGAAGAGAAGAGAAGAGAAGAGAAGAGAAGAGAAGAGAAGAGAAGAGAAGAGAAGAGAAGAGAAGAGAAGAGAAGAGAAGAGAAAGAAGAGAAGAGAATCAGAGGGAGGAAGTGAGGGTAGCAGGAGCTTTCAGATTCTTACTGCTAATTACTGCTGATCCATGAAGATCAACTTTTACTATGGGAAGCATAGAATAAATTCACAAAGAAGACTATAAAGAACTTGGAAGAAAAATCTACAATTTGGAAAGCATTTGGGCAATATCTATCTAAGTCTGAAAATTAGGATCCAGGAAGTCAATTGCTAAAGTATGAATTCCAGAAAACCCTTGCACAGGGACCTACAGTGTTCACTGCAACTTTTAATTTTTGTAATTCCAGAACATCTGTTACTAGGAGAATGGGTCTGCTTGGCTCTCTTTGCCTCGATGCCATGCTTCTATGTCTCTGTGGGCTCTTCCTGCCGCCTTCACTGTACTTACAAGACCAGATGCTGCATTTACTTGAACGCATCCATTTCCCCTTCTTCCACTTCACTTCCCTCCCTCGTGAGAACGTCTTTCTATCTTAGAAGGTTCACCGCCCATCCTATGCCAGGCTCATACTCTGTCTAGACCACACGTCCGCCTCCATGTGGCCATTTCTGACAACCTTGACTGGCTTCACCTTTAGATCTAAGTTTCTGGAAATTAATAGGCAGAAACATTATCTGGCTCACACTTTCCAGGGCTGACTACTTGCTTAAGTGAGGGGAACAGAGAGAGCGAGAGCAGAGAGGAAAAAATCATAGATTAAAAACTTCAAACATTACTTTACTTAGTAAATGTAGTCTCCACCTAGTCTGCTTCTAGTAAATCACTGAGTAGTGACACCCTCACCTGTAAATTGATCCCCAGTTCTGTGGATGATTGTGGGAAGGGCACCAGGACATCTGCTGAGTTTCCGGATCCACCTGGAAGCGCTACTCACACTTGAAGCAGTTGTATCCTCATCTTTCGACAATGGTCCTATTTCTCCCCACCCCAGGACCTTGGGCTTCTCATGCACAAGGACAGAACTCTTCCTGAGATTGGAATTACTACATGTTTGCACACAGCTAGAAAGATTACTAATGTCCCAAGCAGATTTACAACATCTGTACAAGAAAGACAAGCTAACAGTAACTTGATGTTTTAGTAGTTTTGTTTGCATTGGTTTGGTATGGTTTGGTTTGGTTTGGTTTGGGTTGGGTTGGGTTGGTCTTTTTGAAGCAACATCTTCTTCCAACTCTGCTCAGTCAAGCAAGCGCCAAGATCCCATTCAGGTGACAGGTGGGTCTGGTTGCCATAGAGGTGTCTAGCCATGCTCTCTCTCGCTCAGTGTCTTTCAACAGGGTAGGGTACCTACCTGCCTTTTTTGTTCCCTCTGTGCCTTCCCTTTTCTCACATAATAAATTAATGAGCAAAATGTTAAAAATCCTTCCATACTTCGTATAGGAAGCAAATGTGAAATAGGAGGTTGGAGCAATAATATACACCCCAAACAAGCCGGACATGGTGGCGCACATCTGTAATCCCAGCACTTGGGAGGCTGAGGCAGGAGGATCAGTGCCAGTTCGAGACCAGGCTGAGCTACCAAAGTGAGCTCAAGGCCAGCCTGAACTGCACAGCTAGACCCTGTCTCAAAAAGACAAAAAAAAAAAAAAAAAAAAAAAAAAAAAAAAAAAAAAAAAAAAAAAACAGGAAGAATGCCTAAGAACCTGAACCATTCATTAGCACACATACATGTTCCTTTCTCTGCCAGACTCCAGTCTCAGATCTACCTTCCTCCACACAGAGGTCTGAGAAAGTTGGAAATAATGACTAATGCCTTGGAAGTATTTTCATCTGTTGCAACGGAATTATGCCAATAGATGTCAGAAGATCATGCACGCACTAATATAAAAAAGGAAAAGTAGGTCCACTGCCTGAAATTTAAAAATGGCACACATATAGAGACAATCGTGAAAACCAGCCATTACAATAGTAACACAGAAGCTGTAAGACAGAGCCACACTTCATGCTTATGAAAAATGGATGTGTCCTGGACTTTACATCTAAATTTGGAAAATTAACCAATGTTATTCTTAAAACAGTCCAATCACAGCATCAGTATTATAGGGGTGTCAAAAGCTATATTAACTATGACCCAAACTCCAGGTGACACTAATGATTTCAACCAGTGACCAAGCATACATTACACTACGTGCTAATGTACAGACACTCCTAATTTCATTGTACATCAAAATAGAAGGTAGAGGCAACCATAAAACATAAAGCTTTGCTCAATTTTAATCCATAACCTGGGAGAGAAAGTGTTTTTCACCAGAGCCAAGTGATCCTATTCCACTTAAAATCATTCCTGCGGCACCGCTGGGAGCTGAGCCTGCGCGCCCGCCGCGGGTAAACTCCCTGCGCCCCTCTGCCCCGCCTCTGCGTTCCCGCGACTAACTTCCTGTTCCAGCCCAGACCCCAACCGCACCGCTGGGTCAGGATCCTTGGCCTGCCTTCCCTTTCCCCGCCCCCCCCCTTTTTTTTTT
>PVJA010052290.1:0-12467 GCA_004027025.1 Myocastor coypus
AAAAAAAAAAAAAAAAAAAAAAAAAAAAAGAGTGAATAAACAAATAAAGGTTCTGAAACAAAAAATAAATAAATGAATGAATAAATAAATAAATAAATAAAAATAAAGGAGGGGAAATTTGTTTTGACTCACAGTTTTTGGAAGAGTCACTCCATGATTGTTTGGCTCTGGCCATGACTAAGAAATCCTTCTTACGCAGTGGCAATCAGCCAGCAAAGAGAGAAGAAATGAAACAATAGAATAGCAACCAAACAAAAACCAGAAAACGAGAATAAGAATATCCAGTCCATCGCCCTGTGCCCTCCCTTCCATTCAGGCATATGCCTACTGATCTTACACTCTCCAGCATTACTGTATGCCAACTGAGAAGGGAAGCATTAATCCACGTTAGCTTGATATTAACCTATAGTTGCAGTTGTTTAGGTAAGAACTTACTGAAGTTTTCCCATACATAGAGCAGGAAACTTTTTTTTTTTAACCAACCCATGGATGGTTAACCAACCATCCATGACACTGAAAGTTCTTCCTTGCATTTTCTATCTTATATGTCCTAAATGCAGTTAACATCCAGGGTGCAGGAGTCCCTTTTAGGTCCGCATTTTGATCCGAGAAGTATTTGTAATCCCAAGTCATGTCATTGGAATCTCACCAAGGTAATTCCAATCTACCACTTCCCATGCAACCCACGGTGAAAGTCAGGACACTAAAACATATATATGACTATTGGGCAATCAAGGGGCTCTAAGTCCAGCCATAAAGATAATTCTCTGGAACTAAGAGAGCGATCCCAGGCCTCACCTGGCTTTATTCAGTGGAGGAGTGACTTGAAGAATGACTGAGAATTGTGGGAGGTAGTGAATACTATGAGCTGAGCTAGGTGGAGGTCCTTCCTTTACATCTGCCACCTGCAGAGGATATGCAGAGAGTAATCCGCATAAGGCTATTTACATAGTATCTAATGTTTTGGGTAGTCTGGTGCTTCAGCTTTGATGGAATCTTTCAAGTCCCAGGAAGTCATAGCCTCTGTCTCCAGGCTCCTTCCCAGATGGCAGCACAGAGTATCACCTCTTCCACCTGTCCTGTCCCGGCTCACATTAAGGAGCAGCAGGTATAGGTTACCAGGGAGGCACGCATACCACCTTCAAAGAGAATCATCAACCCCTCAGCTAGAGGGGCCAAATGAAAGGATAAACAAAAGTCTTAGCCAGCTCTTACACATTAATACAATGACATAGGGCCAGACTCAGTCAAAATAGAGACAGTTGCTCTTCCTTCAAGGAGAGCTGGGTAGGCGGTCCTCCACACAGGGCACCCGAAGCATGCTGGATTCTACTAGTAAAACAGCACAAACTACCAGATTTACTAAATATTTAGAAGCATAGAACAAGGGCGTCATGAAAGTTGCCATAGGATTAATAGATTTTACTGGTAGCTTTGCCATAGTAATAGTTGGAAATTCATAGGGCACAGATGTTCTGCAACGATAGTCTTCAAAGCGGGGCTGTAATGGCAGAGGGGGGTGACTGTTGGTGGTACACATGATCTGCATGGACATATTAGAACAAAGGCTGAACAAAGGATCTCCCTACTTAGGGACAGCTGAGAAGGTAGCAGTTTCTGAATACTGATTTTATCTATTTTGCAGTTTGATCCAAACTGATCTTTGTCTTTTTTCCCCCCTTATGCCCAAGAGCTCTAATGTAACACAGCAATGTAACACTATACCTCAGTACTGTAGATAGTATGTTCCCCAACTAGTAAGCTCATAGGTGACTAGCAGTGCTGTTTTTGATTTCTCCTTGCACCATCATTTATAAGCCTCATTGAACTTTTGGCAGAGTAGTGAGGCAAGTTCTAATGGTAAAACAGGAGTTATTGTTTGTTCATCCCTAATAAATTTGTGGAAGTAGGTCATTTTGCCAAAGAGCATTTACCACTCCCATCTTTCTACCCTACCTTCTGTCATTCAAGATTTATGTCTACAAATGGTAACTCAAGTTGATAAAGAAACAAAGCAAGTCATAGAAGTTAATGTTACACATTCATCCTTTTAAAAATAGCCATGAAAACATGAAGTCATTAACCTTTTATTTGTCTGTGTAGCGTAGCTCTATAATTTGGCATGCCCAGCAGAAAGCAAAGCACATCCTTTGTGGGTTATAATCTTGTCCTTCTCCAAAAGACATAAGTGAAAGACTTATATTTACTTTAGGGTTTTTCTTTCCTTGCTTAGTAGTCCCTCAGAATACCTCATACTCCGTTAATATATGAATGAATAGACGCTTGAGAATAAAGCTGACACTTGTGTAGAAAATGGCATTAATTTGTACCAGTGAAAAGTCTACCATGTGAATCATCATGTAGGCTTCACTGTGACATTTCCCTGTTTTCTACCTTCCTGTCTTCTAGCTCCTTCCTCCACTTCTTCCTCTACTTTCAACCTGTAGACTTCTGTCAAGATAATACTATTTTGGCTGATAGTTATATGTCTAAGATATGCCCTCATGTGCTGAGGGAATCTTCCTCAGTAACACACATGACCTACTAGGGAAGAGAGACTGACACATGTGATCTGTGGCTGACAGAGTAAGAGTATTGGGGTAGGAACTGAAAAAATTAAAGGAAAAGTAGTGGAAAACTACAGTGTGAACTAGGGCTTGTAAGACAGGTTCATTAAAGGGTAAAGCATGATGTCTCTTGATACTGCAGAAAGGTCAGTAGGCAATAAGGAGAAGCTCCTTTGTTTTGAAGTGCTTATGGATACTATAGCTGAAAAGTTATTTTATATTGAAGCTTATTATGGCTTATGTCTAGAGGTCCTCCTAAAACCTCATTGAGTCATAGATGAGACTTTTTTTAGAGGTGGCTGTAAGGGTCGAGTCACCGCGGAAGGAGACCCCAAGACTCTGTCTCTCATGCAAACTGCAAAGGGCAAGCTTTATTTATCTACGTATACACAGGGCAATCTGGACACGCAGGAACAGAGCGCCCCTTCAGTGTGGCAGACACAGTTTTTAAAGGCAAAAACCACAAGAATGGGGGAGGGAGCAAGCAAGTTACAGAAGCGAATCACATTGGTTAGTTTAGGTTGACCTTTAAAATAATTGGTGGGGGAAAAATGAAATGAAATGAAATGAAATGAAATGAAATGAAATGAAAGAAAAGAAAAGAAAAGAGAAAAGAAAAGAAAAGAAAAGAAAAGAAAAGAAAAGAAAAGAAAAGAAAAGAAAAGAAAAGAAAAGAAAAGAAAAGAAAAGAAAAGAAAAGAAAAGAAAAGAAAAGAAAAGAAAAGAAAAGAAAAGAAAAGAAAAGAAAATGAAATGAAAATGAAATGATTGGTGGGCTTGGGAATATATGAGTTTCCAAGGTAACTAAGAGGAGCAGAACAAAAGCGGCAATTACTTGGCTAACTCTGTGGTTTTAGTTGCATTCCAAGAACAGGTGGGTTTTAGCTATGTTAACTAACCTCTTTCATAAGAATGTTCTTAGGCTGGAGATGAGATGTTTTGCTCAAGCCAAGAACAGGTGGGTTTTAACTATGTTAAGTAACCTATTTCATAAGAATGCTCTTAGGCTTCAGATGAAATGTTTGCTCAAGCCAGTCCTTTGTTTTAGGAACATGGATTGTTTAAGTTCTATGGCCCCAAACCAGTAGGTAGGGCCCCCTTACTGAAAGACGTTTTATTTTAAATTCACATATGTGATCTTAAAATTATTTAGACCTTACAGTGGCCAGATCTACATACAATATGTGACACTGGACTGGTGCAATGATAGACTCAATGATACCAGGACTAAGGGTGTGAGTACTACTTCCCTAAGTATCCTGGGTAAGATAGAAGGGATAGAAAGAGCTGTGGTCATCCTTGTTTTCCTGCTTTCTGCCTGCCACGAACTATTGCTCCTCTGCAGCACCTGTGTGCCGTGCCACCCTGTCTTGAAGCCCGCCTATCATGGACTGAACAAACCTTTCCTCTGTTAACTTGGCTTGTCAGGTACTTTGTGTTAACAAATGAGAAAAGCATCTAAGACGAAGTCTGTAGACAGATGACCAAGTTGGGGAAGTAACTTACGCTCCTTTCTAAGAGAACATTCTGGCAGCTCTGTTGAAAGTGTAGATATGGATGAATTGTGAACTGGGAGGTGTGTAGAGTTGATTTTACTGTAATTCCAAAGCGATGCAATGGAATGCATGATATAGTAGGGAGAGTGTGGATTGGATGCTAAAGACAGGGAGGCCTTGGTCCAGAATGTCTAGGAAGTGGGCTGAGTGTGGGGCCATTTTCTTGAAGAGACAACTCAAGAGAGTGCAGAAGGCTGGGGCTTGTTTTCAGAAGATGCTTGAGATGTAGTAGAGATGAAACCAGCAGTTCCTGGCTAAGGAGCTTAGCCACATGGTTTGTAAGCAAGATTTGTAAGCCTTCACCTCACCTGACACTTGAAGCATGGAAATGAACTAGCTGACTCATGAATCGGGGTTCTGTCTTCCCCTACAAACTCCTTACTCTTGAAATATAAGTTAAATGAATCTGTCTTTGCCCCATTTACTCTGAAATAATTCTTGAAGTCTCACCTAGGTCAAAGGCCATTAAGAGATTACACATGCTGCAGTGAATAGAAGAAGGCAGGGCCTGGGTAGAGGCTCCAGGGGTGATGTACTGCTTTCATTATGTGTCTTTGTGTTAAGTTGCAAGTTATTTTTCTTTGGCTGGTTGTAATGCTCAGTTTGATTATGCTCCTGAATTTCAGAGAATGTTCATTTTTCCATTTAATATTTAACTAGATGATTTAACTTAGTTGTATTAATTTAATAATTTTTTTTGCATTATTAAAGGACAATTTACACATTGCTGAGATGTCTTAGGACCTTACTAAAAACAGAACATGCCATGTAGGATGTGAGTGTTGACACTGGGAGCTCAGGTGGTTGGTTGTTCTGTTGTCAGGACTGCATTTGGGGGCTGCTAGCTGTGAGCTCGGAAGTAGGGTCCCGTCTTCCTGATCATGTGAATGAGGCTTCTGGGGAGCTAGCTTGTCCACTAATTGCAGAAGGGTCTCTTCATTCTTCAGCAGGAGTTAAGCAAGAAGGGAACTGAGTGGACTTGTCACTCCACGTCTTCATACATCCATGAGCTGAACTTGGGGCCCCATGGTACTGGGTTAGCACTTTGTACAGTATCAGAGGTGGGGAGCAGTAGGGGTGCCAGAAGGTCAAGTTGTGGGGAAGAGTCATGGTCTGCAGCCTTTGCTTTCTGGTGAAGAATCCTAAACATTCCTTTGGTGGCTCTATGTGCTCAGAGTGACTCAGCCTATGGCTTCAGTATAAGGCCCAGAGAGGCTAGATGTTAATGTCTTGGATTGACTGTCTTTTGTGGTGGGACATGCTCTGCTGGGTTAGGGAATTGTACTTTTGAGGATGCTTTTCATGTGTTTGATAAGAATGTTCCTCATATTGACGAAGCACTATTTTATATGATCTAAGACCTCACAGAAAGGGCTGAAAAAAGTTCTGTACCTCGTTGCCTAAGAAAGGATTTTGACAGCTGAATGGTGTGGAAAACTGGCCAAAGGAGTTTAGGACCAGATCTGGCTTTTGAGAAGACCAGAGATGAGAGTCAAAACATATGGAACGTATTTGGGAAGCAATTCTTAGTTATGACTAAGAGCCTGAACACAAATGCCTGGGAAAGTTTAAAAGAAAACCTTTGCAAAATAAATCATATCTCTTGTTTGCAAACTTGTAGGACTTAGAAAACTGTTGGCTGTTCATGAACCTCTGTACTTCTCTATTAATTGCTAAAATTTTCTCTTCTAATTACTTTTTCCTGGTTTTATTTTGAACAGCACAATGATTCAATTTGCTGGTTTATTCAATTAAGGAATTATTTATTTGAACAGATTATTTTCTTTTTCCTTTAGCTCCTAGAGATCCTTCAAATGTTCACATCCCAGCAGACACTACCACAGTAGTTTATAGTAAAGATATAATGTGTCTGTATTAGCTTCTGGTACTGCTTTTTCTTAACTGCACAAGTTCCAATTATAAAGTTTCCTGTGTTTATTTATATCAAGATAGTATGTCACCTAAACATCCCATGTTTCTCCAGGGAACGTGAACTATGAAAAAACTGTAGTATGACGATGACATTTCTGAATGAATATCCTCTTCCCTAACTTGTCAAATTTTAGTTGATAGATTTACATGAAGAAAATGGCCCCACTTTAAGTGAATAGTTGTAGAAATTGCTTCCTCATCCTGTCCACAATCTCAGAAAACCACCCTCACTCAGACAGATTTGTGAAACTTAACCTGTTGGATATCAGTACTAGAGTAGATGCTTATTTAGTACTGCTGTGTAAGCGCAGAAGCCTGAAAACTTTATTTTGTATAAAATTAAGTGAAAGAAAATACAAATGCATTTATTTTTTCAAGTACTGGAAAAGATAAGTGAAATTGTAAATTTACAGGTCAAGAGTTACATATTTAAAGAAATGTTGTAATATCCTGTGTCGGTGCCAAAAGGAACAACGAGAAACCCGATGAATTTAGCTCAGAGGACTCACCGAGATTTGTCTCTCTGTAAGTGAGCCCCGACCCACTGAAGAATATTGCTTTTATTGAATACTAAAGGACAGCCGACGGAATTTGCATAACTGCTTTGGGGTATGCAGACTAGAGACCACTACTTCTATCACCATTTAGCTAACCTCAGGTTACTACAAATGCTAACTGAAAACATTCCAAGCAGGGGATAAAACCACCAGTATCTTCCCAAATAAGGGAAGAGACAATGATGGAGGAGCCATTAGAACAAGCTGTTTTCTGTCTCCTTGAATACCAGGTTTCAGGTAACCCCAAGTAACCCATCACAGCCGTCTCTTTATCATCTTTCACTAGCTAAGATGTTAATTCCTTATCTCTACAAAGAAACATTTTAATAACTAAATGAAAGAGAAAGCATTTTTAAACCATTTTTATTTATTTATTTATTATTTATTTTATTTTATTTATTTATTTATTTTTTTTGCGGGACCAGGGTTCAAACTCATGACCTTGCACTTGCCAGGCAGGCACTTGTGCCACGGAGCCATCTCCCCAGCGCCTTTAAACCATTTTTATAGCCCAATACTGTTGTTTTCCAAATAAACATATTTGCCTGCAGGCAGCAGTGGGCTGACCAAAATGTAGCTGGTGGCACCACAGAGGCGTGTGCTTCTGTGCTTCTGGGGAACCTGATGCTTGGCGTTTGTTGATCGCTTGGTGTAGAGCTGGGCCTTCAAGCTCTCACGCTCACTTGGTCCTCTAGAGCACGTTACCGTTTCCAGCCTACCTACCTGGTCTGCCTTAATGACTTCCTGTATTAATCAGGCTGTGCTTTCTTTGTATGCATCTCTGCCCTACCTAATTTCTTTTCCTTTCCTCTCTTCACCCCTATTCCCACCTTATTAATCCAAAACTGAAGTAAGCAGCTCAAGAAATTGCTTATATGTTGGCTATCTTCAAACTTCACTAAGGTTTAACAATGTGCCATCATCTAAATATTGGAAAATTATATCTAAAATATAATAACATCTATCTGCTCAAATGTACTTGCTGTAAAAGAACTAAGACTGTGGGAATTGACTTACGAATTTTTCCTTAAGCTTACAGTTTTACTTAAATTATAAATGAGCAATTTAAAAACAAATGATTTCAATTTCTCCAGTACTTTTCATGAGGAATCCCAAAAGGTTGAAGCAGTTCCCTAAAGAAGAAATAATATTAAGTTGGAGGGAGAATGAAGGTTAGGAACTAAATAAATTTATACCAATCAATTTACTGAAAATTTCCCCTCTTGTTTTAACATGCAAAACCACTTATACTTCCTCTTAGGGGATAAGCTATGCAATAAGAAATACTCTTGAAGCTATACTTAGCTCATCCTAGAATATACACTGTCTCAGATTTTTGCTTTTAGGCGTGGGTTGTTGTGTCATGGGGCGTCTTGGGGCAACTTCTATAATATCGACAAACATAAGAGCATCCCTGGAATCTAACAGTATGCCACCAGAGACACCCATGTCCTGTAGGTCCTAGAAGTCCAGAGGAATAGGACTGGCTGAAGTGGCCCACCAGTGTCTGAGAATGTTTTCCTAGGCAAATCCAGCCCTAATTATTTAGCCCACTGAACAGAAACAGCCAGGAGAGCAGTATTTCTTAAATGCACCCTTGAGGTCTTAAGTCTGCCCTTGAGGGTTCAAATTTTATAAATTAAACATATTTCCTTTGAGGTAATACAGTTTGTGTGTTTTTTTAAAGCCTATAAATGTTCAGTCCTAAATGTATGTGTTTTATTCAAAATTGAAAGAAAAGCATTAAAGTGAATGTCAGGTATTTGGAGTAATTATTTCCACTAGCTTTTAAGGTGTCAGTTCTAATATGACCTTTCATGTATCTTTGTTATTCATGTAGGCTGAAAAGCAGGTTGACTTTTTCTCCCTGATATTTTTTAGCCTCCTATATTACAGACTTATAAATAAATACTAATTAGGATAGCAGTAAGGAGACACAGGTTATGAGGAGGTGATTGATATGCTATGGTTACGTCTGATATTCAAAAATATTCTGATAGCCTTTACATGCTGTAAAAATACCCTTATTTTTACTTCCTGCTAGAGATTGTTACCTGAAAAGGAACAAAGTAAAAGTAGTGTAACAACAACAACAACAAAAAAAACTAAAATAAATAACACAGTATTTAGAGGAATTCATTCATTACACCCTAAGAGTTATGACATTATTAGATAGAGTTCATATTAGAATGTGAAATTTCATTCTGTTTCCCTCCCTTCCTGTCACCACCTGATACTGTCAAATCAGTCAGTTCATTTCTGGTCGAATGGTTTTCCATTTCCTTGCCTCAGGAGCATAGACGGCTTTTATTAAAATGCAAACTAGGGGCCCAGTGGGATTGCTCAGTGGTCTAAAGCTTTCCTGCTTAGGAAAGCTTGGGCAGCTGCACAGACCAGGGTTGGATCCCTGGCACCACATGCTGTGCCAGCCCTGCCCTCAGAGCAGGCTGAGCTGGTCATTAAATAGATAAATAAATAAATAAATAAATAAATAAATCAATAAAGTTCTGAAACAAGGAAAAAAAAATTTAATAAAGTGCAAACTATAATTTGATGTTTGGGATGCCCTCTGCTCTAGAAGCAGGAGGATCCTTTATTTTATTTTATTTTTTCTTGTTTCAGAACTTTTGTTTGTTTATTTTTATAGCCAGCTCAGCCTGCCCTAAGGGCAGGGCTGGCGCAGCATGTGGTGCCAGGTATCAAACCGCGGTCCCTGCAGCCACTGTAAGGCCTAAATAATTTTAAGATCACATATGTGGATTTTAAAAAAAAAACGTCTTTCAGTAAGGGGGCCCTACCTACTGGTTTGGGGCCATAGAGCTTAGACAGGCCATGTACCTAAAACAAAGGCCTGGCTTGAGCAAAGATCTCATCTCCGGCCTAAGAACATTCTTATGAAATAGGTTAGTTAACATAGTTAAAGCCCACCTGTTCTTGGCTTGAGCAAAGATCTCATCTCTGGCCTAAGAACATTCTTATGAAATAGGTTAGTTAACATAGCTAAAACCCACCTGTTCTTGGAATACAACTAAAACCACAGAGTTAGCCAAGTAATTGCCGCTTTTGTTCTGCTCCTCTTAGTTACCTTGGAAACTCATATATTCCCAAGCCCACCAATTATTTTAAAAGTCAACCTAAACTAATAAACTAACCAATGCGATTTGCTTGTGTAACTTGCTTGCTCCCTCCCCATTCTTGTGGCTTTTGCCTTTAAAAACTGTGTCTGCTACACTGAAGGGGCGCTCTGCTCTGTTCCTGCGTATTCAGAATGCCCTGCGTATACATAGATAAATAAAGCTTGCCCTTTGCAGTTTGCATGAGAGACGGACACTTGGGGTCTCCTTCCGCGGTGACTCGACCCTTACACCACCTGAAGGCACTTTAGACCACTGAGCCATCCTGCCGGCCCCAAAGCAGGGAGTACTCTTTGTGAATTTGTCCCTAGTCACTTTTGTCCTGTGAAGCCTTTGTCCATTTTGTGCTGGTGGAACTACATACTCTTATACTCAAAAAAGTAGCAACTTCATGAATAATTTTCAAAAATAATACATAGATACAGCAGAACTGGGCTGCTTTGCTTTAGAGAATGAGCTTGACAGGAACCAATTACTTTTTGGAATTTGGTAATTAACTCTTAGGATCATTTGACATAAATTTCCAGCTTTAATCTTGATGAGCAGAGCATGAGGTGAAGGTGTGCTGTCATCTTCATTGTGCCAAAAGGGAAATCGAGGCTTAGTTTGAGTCAGTTGATAAGACGGCATAGATGTTAGTGTGTAAGCTGACAATGGCCTAAATTTGAAGTAGGACATTGGCTTGAAGAGTATGCTGCTTCATTTGCCTTCTCAAGGGTCAGTCACATGCTATGATTCTTGGGAATATTCCTACGAGAAAATTATTACTAATAAAAGTAGAGAAAATGTAAATAACAGTAAATTCAAGTCAGACTTGTATCTGAGAAGCTGAGACCTTGTGGGATGTGGTCGGTAGAGGGACAAAGCCTTGAAGTACAGTTGAACAGCCAGGTCCTGAGTGGGGAGTTACAGCCAGAACAGGAGCCCAGTGGAAAAATGTGATGCTCAGAGAACCGCACATACATTTCTTAGATGAAGATGGAGTTTTCATAGTAAATTACTTACATTAAAGACTAGAAAGTAAGATGTAATTCATGTTTGACTGCATGTTATTTATTCTGTAACCCTAACTTGTACACGCCTGAGTTTTGCCTTTTGTGTCCTAGCTTAGAAGCTCTGTGGGCTTGGTTCTCCTAGGAAGGACCGTTACATAGCTGGGAAAAGTTACTTTGATCCAAAACCTAGCAGTAGGCCCCAGTTTGATCCCCTAACTTCCAGGCTTGCGCACAGTTCTTCTGAGAAGCTGTCAAGGTGGACAATTTGAGACAAAGCAGAAAATAGTAACTTCTATTTTTTTTTTATTTTTTTAAAGAGAGTACAAAGTAATATTAAAACAAAAGTTACAGATTACTCATAATTTCACTAAAAATTATATAACTTTCACAGTATTTTATTCCATAGTGTCTTCAAATTAGTTGTTCATATTATCAGATACATGTATGCAAAATTAGAAGAAGAAAAATATGAGATAAAAAGGAAAAAGAATTGAAAAAAAGAGATAAAACAAATAAAGGATTAACTTCTCCTTTCCACAGACCAGCAGAAATCCCAGTACAGTTGTCTAAACCATCCTGCTTATACGTGTAAATATATCTCTTTCCCCTAACTCCCTCTCCTGCCCTTCTCAGCTTACTGATTGCTTCCTTTTGAACAGGTTCATTCACTTTTCTCAGTATCGGTTGTACCCTTAAGATTTCATTTTCCCTTAAGGTTCTCACACTAAGGAAGTAATGTGATGTTCGCACATGCGAGTTTGATTTTTTTCATTTAAGAATATGAGATTCTGACATAGTTTTTCCTAATTGGAAATATTAATAGGGAAATAATCCATGTTATATAAGAAACTTATATAGTTGTCTTCTGCAAAGATACCTTAGCTCCTCCCTTTTACCACATGCAAATGTGGTCTTCCTTTTTGCAAGGATTGACTACATTGACATCATGACAGGGAATTATTTTTGCAATGAATTAATTTTTTTTTTTGACATAATCCCATTGAACATATATTTAACATTTAGTCTCAACAGACCCCCTTCTAAATCATTTACACATGAACTTACATCATGCTGACAACATTTTATATTCATGCAAAAGGTGGTGCTGTGAAATACATGGTCAGTTATATTGATATTACAGGGAGCGCTGGTGGTTTGTTTGTTTGTTTGTTTTTCAATTTTTTTATTGTTTAAATTTAACAATGGTTATATTACATATTTTCATCATCAGATCAGTTTAGATTAATACATACAGGTATATAAGATTGATCAAACAGTTAAACATTAACCTTTCTAAATCCACATTACTTTTTTTTTCTTTTCCCCCTTCTTTTCTTTGAAAGTTGACATATTGCATATTGTCCTAACAATCATTCTATAGAGTGCAGTGTGTGGGCATGACCCACCTCCCTATTGATGTTGCATAGAAAAAGAAAGAAAGAAAAAAAAAAGGAAAGAATATACTTTTCTTTGGACTAAGAGGAAGCAGATACATACACAGTCAAAGGTTTTGCAATTGCAGTGTGCCACCAGTGAAGCTTGCGATGTTGGAGGCTATTGAATCTAAGCCTCCTAAAGCTCATCTCACCAATCTAGCTCTGCGTTCCGTGCATTGTAATTAAGCATTTTTTTTTTCCTGCTGGGTGGTCAAGGGCCAGTTGAAGCAAGACCTGTATAACAAAACATTCTTCTTCTTTTTTTTTTTTTTTTTTTTTTTTTTTTTTTT
>PVJA010052291.1:0-12457 GCA_004027025.1 Myocastor coypus
ACACACACACACACACACACACACACACACACAAGGGGGAATAAAGATAGCCTTCACCCTCCAAAGGCAACTACCATTAACATATTGTTGAATTTTACTTTATTCTTAAGTATTTTGGTTGGCACATGAGATCAAACTGTGCAAGAAATACAGATGCTGTTTTTTCTACATGATATTATATATATATATATATATATATATATATATATATATTCACTGAACAAGTTAGAAAATGTCATTTAAAGTCAGTCATCTTGACATTTAGATAGAAACACTCTTGGTGTATGTACTTCTAAACTTTTACGAGGGCTACATTAAAACATTCTCAACACTTTAACTTCCTTACATAGCTTCATAAATATCTACTATTTTTTTCTTTTAAACACTGAGATAAAAGAAGTTTTAAGGTATGTCTTTGTTTATATTCAAAACATACTGTACATTTACTTCCTTAGGAGAAATAGGTATCAGTGAATTGCTAAGTCATGCCATAATCATATTTTATAAGCTACTTATTTATTTCCAAAATTTTTGGAAGTTTGTACAAATGGGCAGTTTTAACAAAAGTAAAGAACATCTACTTCCCAATCTGGATATTCCAATCGTGGTATCATTTTGCATGCTATCGGAGGGGCAACAAACCATGGCTCATTATCTCACTTACTATGATCGCTATCAAGCTTAAAGAACTTTTCATAGAATTACTGAACATATTTTTCTTCTATTTCTTATTTTTTTATGCTCAGGCTTGTATCCCTTGCTACAAATTTGTATTACTTGACTTTATTTTTCATTTTAAATAATCATATATACATTTATTTTTCTAGAATAATTGATTTTGCTAAAATTTCAGTGAATTTATGTAATTCATGTCAGTAGAACCTTTGTTCCTATCCATGTTTTCATGAGAGTAAATACAGTCTTTCAATTATTATTCATGCCTATTACTTTCAGATATTTTAGTTGTGTAAATTCATGCTAATACAAAATTTTGTCGACAAATTCTATATATTGTGGAGTACAACTTAATTTTTTATATATGTTTACAATGTTCAATGATTAAATCAGGATAATTTGAAACCCAAAACCTTAATATGCTTACTTTTTGTGTAAACACTTAAAATCTATTCCTTTAGCAACTTTGTTTTCTTGTTTCAGAACTTTTGTTTGTTTGTTTGTTTATTTTTATGGCTGGCTCAGCCCACCCTGAGGGCAGGGCCGGCACAGCATGTGGTGCTGGGGATCAAACCGCGGTCCCTGCAGTCGCCTAAGCTTTCCTAAGCAGGCACTTTAGATCACTGAGCCATCCTGCCAGGCCCCAGAAACTTTGAATAATGCAATATATTGTCACTTACAGTCACTGTTGTATAAAATAAACCATTAAATTTTATTCCTCCTCATTCAAGTCTCAACCTTTTAGTCTTTGCCTCTATTTTTTGCTGAGACCTGCACAGCCCACTGGATTTTGAGAGAAGACAGTAGAAGATTAAGAAAAACTCTGACACAGAATGAAAGAAAAGCTGGGATGATGTTTGGGGGAGGGGGAGGGTTGTGACCTCTCTAATACAGAGGCAGTGACAACTCAGTGAATTCTGCATCTTTTTTAAAAATGTAATTTAGTTCAGGGTCTACAGGATCTCACCACACAGATCAGGCTCATAGTGGTCCTCCTGTTTTCAGCCTCCCAAGGTTGGGATTACAGGAGCGCATCACCATGCCCCGTCTCAGTTGCCACCTCAGCACACTCTGGGGATGGGACTGGCACAGCAGTTCATCTTTATTTATGCACAGTAAAAAGGGACAGGCGTGGAGTGGCACCAAAAGAGCAAGGTCTGAGTGGTTTTCTGAGAATACTGAAAGCAACGCATTCTCGGAGCACCCCATGCTGTGGTTAACAGGGAGGAGCAGCAAGACCAGAGTCCTGCTGGACTACCTTAATTCAAGCTCCAGCAACTTGTTCTGGGGCTTGCCTCTGGCACTTTGTGTTCTTGGGGCTGGCTTATTACTGTAGCTCAAATGTATGGCTGGTCTCCAGTTCAGCTGCTTCCTACACTTTTCTCCAGCCAACTCCCTGTCCTAGCTTCTGGTAAGAATCACGTTCCTTTCTACTTCTCTGAGCCAGCTGTTTTAGATTCTACATGAAAATGAAATAAGCGGGGCGTGGTGGCTCACGCCTGTAATCCCAGCACTGGGGAGGCTGAGGCAGGAGGATCAGTGCGAGTTCGAGACCAGCCTGGGCTACAAAAGTGAGCTCAAGGCCAGCCTGAACTGCATAGCGAGACCCTGTCTCAAAAAGACAAAAAAAAAAGAAAATGAAATAATAAAGTAGTTGTCTTTCTGAGCCTGGTCTGTTTCACTTAGCAAAATGGCCTCCAGATTTATTCATACTGCTGCAAATGATAGGATCTCTACTTTTAACAGCCAAATAGAATTCTATTATGTACACTACATTTTCTTTATCTGTTCATTTGAGATAGTCACCTAGGTTTCACCCAATACGGTTGCTGTGAACAGAGCTACAGTGAACATAGGCATGCAGGCAGCTTTTCATAATAACAACTTCAGCTCTTTCAGATAAATATTCAACAGTGTGATTTCTAATTATACTTTTAGTGTTGTGAGGAACCTCCATACTGTTTTCCATAGCGACTATATTAGTTTACATTTTCATTAACCATGTACAAGGGTCCTCTTTTTCCCACATCCACCCTATTTATTATCTTGTCTGTTTTGCTGACAGGCATTCTAGCCAGTATGTATGAGGTGAAATTGCATCATAATTATAGTTTGCATTTCCCAGATGATCGGGGATGGGAGCATGTTTCATATCTATGAGCCACTTGAACATACTCCTTTAAGAAGTGTTTATTTAGGTCTTACATTTTGGTGTGGTTTTTTCTCACTTTGAACTGCTTGACGGGTGTTTCTGCCACCCAGGTGCAGGCCTGTGATATCAAAATGACACGTGTCTTTCTTGGTCTACACTAAGTTGTGTAGCTTCCTATCTGAAACCCAAGGCTTCTGGCACAAGACTTTTGTCTATGGACAGTTGCAGAATTCCTATTTGTTATAAGAGGATGTGCATGGAAGATTTATGCTACCATCCTTCTGACATCCACTAAACTTTTAAAGTAAATCATATATTTCCAAATGTTAGTGAATGCTTTTTGACATCCATTAGGACTCGTATAGATTTATTGATAATGGTTACCTTTAAAAAATACTGAATCACTCTACATTTATGAAATGTGTTGTAATATTTTGTGTCGGTGCCAAAAGGAATGATGAGAAACCCGATGAATTTAGCTCAGAGGACTCACCGAGATTTGTCTCTCTCGAAGTGAGCCTCAACCCACAGAAGAATCTATGGAATTTGCATAACTGCTTTGGAGAATGCAGACTAGAGACCACTACTTCTATCACCATTTACCTAACATCAGGTCAATACAAGCGCTAATTGAAAAAATTCGAAGCAGGAGATAAAACAACCCGTATCTTCCCAAATTAGGGAAGAGGCAATGATAGAGGAGCCATTAGAACAAGCTGTTTTCTGTCTCCTTGAATCCCAGGTTTCAGGTAACCCCAAGTAACCCATTACAGCTGTCTCTGGGCTTTGTCTATTATCTCTCACTATCTAAGATGTTAATACCTTACCTCTACATATCCCCTTTTTTATTTTTTTTTAATGCTATAAGATGATTTTTTAAGCATTAGGGTGGGGACTATGGACTTTTGATCCTTAGCTTTTTGTTGAATCTATCCTCGTTGTCAAAGTAGACAGTATAGGGATAACATGCACAAATCTCTATATTTCTACCAAACCATGAGATAACATGAAAAGGATTAAGGTTTTTAATGCCATTAGAGATATTTTGTAACAAGTCAAGTTTGGTTCTATAAAATGGAAGTTATACAAAATGAAGAAGTACTATAATCACATTTTAAACAGGGTTGACATTGTAGACTAACAGTTTTGACTTTCTAACTTAATAACAGCTTGTTTTAAACCACTTGTCTTGGGGCCCGGCAGGATGGCTCAGTGGTCTAAAGTGCCTGCTTAGGAAAGCTTAGGCGGCTGCAGGGACCGTGGTTCAATCCCCGGCACCACATGCTGCACCAGCCCTGCCCTCAGGGCAGGCTGAACCGGTCATAAAAACAAATAAACAAACAAACAAAAGTTCTGAAACAAGAAAAAAATTAAATTAAATTTAAAAAAAGCACTTATCTTATTTTTTAACCCTGAGTCTATATGTTTTTGAGAAGTCTATAATTGTTTTAAGTCCTTGTGCCATTGTTGCACAAAATGAACAGTTTGTACCCCTTGATTCAATGCAACTCTGGCAGTAGCAGTTCTGGATGTGAAGGCTATCATGAGTTTAAGCTTTGTTGTTGTTCTTTAACACCTGCAGTAGATGTTGGAACAGCAGCATGGAAAGGGAGTCTTACCACGAGTGATGTAGTTGTATTGGAAGTCAGATTTTGGTCTTTGTCTTGAGAATATAGATATTATCCCTAGGAAAATTAAAGCTAATAGAAGAATTTAAACATGTATATAAAAAACAATTGTGACATGTAATGGTATCGTTAGAAGGGTTCCAATAACAAGGTCCTACAAGCAACAGGTGAAGCGGGTAAAACACATGCCTGAGTAATAATGCAGTATTTTCATCTTAATTCCTTCCCTTCTGCCATCTGGGCAGAGACATAAGGGCTCCAATCTATGATGCTTTCATTGGAAATATTAACTAACTACTCCCAGACTGCCATGGGGGATTTATGGGCAATGACCATTTTGGCTTTTTCAGGCTGAAAGGGGTCATAGTTGGGAATCAGCAGTCAGAGATACTCTCCACAGGTTCTACATAAAGGCCCTCAATAGACACCAGACATTTTTATCTTGGGTAGGTAGAATAGCTTAGGCCCTTTTATTTATAGTCTGACAGTTCATTATAAGTCCTGCTAGCTTTAGTTATAATTATCTCTAAATTTTGATAAGTCATGAAAACTGGAATGCCTTATTTTTTCTCTTTTTAGTTGTCTTTATGAGAGAACAGTCACATCAGCAAGCTAATTTAATTTGCATGTTTTATTTTAATTTTTGAGGTATGATAACTAGAAGGAAAGTCAGGGTCAGAGAAAAGCAAAGAGATCTGTGCCAATATCTAGTAAAAGGGCTGGGTTTTCCTTTTGGTCATGATTTCTTAGGGCTCCTCCATGGAGATGACAGAGGCTGTCCGGCCAGAGGGAGCAGGCAGGCCCAGTGCCCTTTAGTCCTACTGGACCTTTTGGGAAGCCGAGGGGCCTTCACCTCAGAATAAAGTCTCACTTCTAGTGGCTGCTTTGGCAGTCAGGGCATAGCTTGTGGGCCTCTTGAGACAATCCCTCTTATTCTGGTCTGGGTTTTGACAGCCATAGCAGGTGAACTTTATCGTCGTTGAGCTCTTCTTGGAGCCAAGAGAATCAGACTTTTGGATTTGAAACTGTAATAAGGCAGCTAATTTTCATCTCTTTTGTTTTTTCTTCCTGGTTTTCTCCCAGTTCCAATTCTATGAAATTTATTTCTTAATGTCCTATAAAGTATCAAGTGAGTTTTTTCACCCGTTGGAGATTTTGTATCATAATATTTACACCCACTCATTTTTTAGGTTTTATTCGTCCAGCTGGTACCCAAATTACTTCTCTGGTATCTGTAATGACACAAGCGAAACCTCTTCCTCATCTCTGGATAACTCCTGGAACCCATTAATCAGTATCATTTAGAAGGAAAACAGGCTGTTGCAAAGGAACGCTCACTTCCTTTGTCCAGTGACGGTCTGCAGCAGAAGATCTATCAGGCAGCCAATTTAAAAAATTTAATGTGAATAAAACTTTTTGTATTATCAACCTAGGTATATTCATATATATTTCCATACTATTCCCCCTTTTTTGCTTAATAAGCATTTAAAGCTTAATATTTTAGTATGGCATAATTTTTATATTTAAATAATTTTTTGTTGGATGGTTAAGACCAATTTAAAATAAAACCTGTATAAATATAAGTATAACTTTTGTTATCCGACAAGTTTTGTCAAATCTCAGGATTTATCTTGGAACCATATATTAGACATAAAATGGAGCTGTTATTTTTTAACAACTGTGGATATTTCAGCATTTTAATCCCTATAGAATGTTAACAAAAACAATGATATAATTTTATACAAAAACTTAGAAATCTAATCATATATAACATTGTAGCAGGCCATTTTTATGATATTTTGAGACATGTTTAAAATATTTTTGTTTTGTTTTGGCATAACACTTTTGTAAAAGACAGAAGCTTTTAATTTGAGAAACTTTTGTCCCAATAAATACTCTGTTTTACATTTTGAAAGACCTATATTATCTGGAATCATAAATGTACTTAATATACCATGAGATTAATAACAGTAAATTATCATATTTATATGAAGACCTTTGTTGTTGTTTCAATCTTTTTGTATCAAAATTATTTTTAAAGTGAACACCTTATTGTAACATTTTGAAAAATTTTTATCTTTTAACCAATGACCTATGTATTAAGGGTGTCTCCTAAGAGACTATTGACATTGTTGGGAGCTCCTCATTAATGAATAAAAAGGTTGGCCACACCTCTCATTCATTAATTGGACTCCTCTAATAAATTTTCTTTATTTAAAGGGATTTTTATTAAATTAACTTAAACCTTATGATATATATAAATCAATTTTAATATCACTTTGTCTATCTGGCAATTTAGGCAAAAGCATGTTTTTAAGTCTATATCTCAAATTGTATTTAAAACAAATCTTAAAAAAAAAAACCCAGGGGGCGCAGCAGGATAGCTCAGTGGTCTAAAGCGCCTGCTTAGGAAAGCCTAGGCGGCTTCAGGGACCGCACCACATGCTGAGCCAGCCCTGCCCTGAGGGCAGGCTGAGCTGGCCATAAAAATAAATAAGTAAACAAAAGATCTGAAACAAGAAAAATAAAATAAAATAAAATAAATTCTTTTTTTAAATTATAAAAAAAAAACCCAAACATAAATAAAAAGGGGAACAGCTGTTTATTGAAAGATACACAAACATAAACACACAGACACATAAACATCTTTATAAAATTAAGAGTGTACTCAATTTTTTGGCCAAATTAATAAGTAGACTAGTCAGATTTTGTTATTTGTTAATTATTAGAGATCTCTTATTTGAAAAAATTGGAAGGAATAAAATCTTTTTTTATAATCAATATGTATATTTTATAATTATGTTTTTTTGTCACCTATTTAGACCTAGATTTCCATTTGGTCAGTTTCTTGAAGAGGCCTCAGGCTGGACCTCACCTCATTGTAGCTAACTTCTTTAGATCTGGCTTTATGGTGTAGTCTGACAGTACAAGCTGGTACCCAGATAGGTTGTTTAGCATTTTCTGGAAAAACACAAGCATACCTTTTGTCCAAAGTTAGTAGTGGTCCGAGTTCCTTTTATAGTCTAGTATGGAAATCTTTCTTAAGGACCTTTTTTAGCCATTTTTTCTTTTTACCTAGTTTGTCTTTAGGTTGCTGTAAAAGTTTAAAAATATACTGCCAAGTGAAGTATATACTGACAAGTAAGTATATACTGACAAGTAAAGTTGGCAGGATTGGTTCTCTTTTTGCTTTAACAGAACTTTGATAGTATGGTGAGATTTTATTTTATTTATTTTTAATTAATTTATTTTTTTCTTGTTTCAGAACCTCTATTTGTTTATTCACTCATTTTTATGGCTGGCTCAGCCCACCCCAAGGGCAGGGCTGGCGCAGCATGTGGTGCCAGGGGTCGAACCGCGGTCCCTGAAGTCGCCCAAGGTTTCCCAAGCAGGCACTTTAGACCACTGAGCCATCCCACCAGGCCCATATGGTGAGATTTTAGAAGAGGTACCATACATTTTTTTTATTTTTAACTTATCTTTACAATGAGTAGTCAATAGTACCAGAGAAATCAGTCTAAAATCAAGATGGAACCAATTAACATTACCAAATAAAGTCTGAAAATCATCAATGGTTGATTCGAACAGTTTGGGGCACAAAATATCTTTGTTGCATAAATTGACCCAAATATGTAAAAGTTATCATAGCTTGAACCTCTTTGGAAGCCACCACTAGGCCTTTTATTAGTTAAATGGGATGTCAAAATCAAGCAACTGCTTAAACCTTTAAATATTATTTTACATTTGTTTATAATATCAAAGCCTTATTTTATTTTTACTTTTGAGACAGGGTCTCCATATGTAGTTCAAACTGGCCTTGAGCTCACTTTTGTAGCCCGAGGCTGGTCTCAAATTTATACTGATCCTCCTGTCTCAGCCTCCCAAGTGTTGAGATTACAGGCTTGTATCCCCACACCTGGTCAAAGTCGCTTTTTAAATGCCATTTTTAAGTTAGGGCAGTTTTAAGCAACCACACTTAACTAGGAATTAAAAGAATTTTAAGTAATCTTTTAAAATATCCTGGGCAATGGCCTCACCTTTGTAGCCATTAAAATATTTTTTCTTTAAATAATTGTTGTTTTTAGCCTCTGAATTCTTTTAACAATTTTAAAGTTTTTAGCAAAAACTAAAGACAAATTGAGCAATATAAGAATTTGGTGTGGTTTAAACAACAGTTTGGTCAGACAGAATTACAACTTTGATTTTTTCGTATAAACAGCATTCATTATCCCAAACAACACCTGAAGACCATTTAGCATTGGTGACGTCAGCTTAATGGTCTCAGCATCTACAAACGCTTTTTTTGAGCCCATATTACTAGTGAAAGCTTTAACTGCATTATGGTCCTTTAGCCAAGACCTCTATGTATAGTCACTGTGTCTCCTGTCGATGTGCTGACAATAGGGCCAGGCAATGCAGTACAAATTTAATATGTATAAAGAGAAGCTGATTTCTATTTTTAATAAGTAGTTATAAGAAGTTTTAATCTGAAAAGGTTTAGTAGTATATATCATAAGTAATGTTTCTCCTTTATAATCTCTATCAAGAATTACCAGGGGCCCGGCAGAATGGCTCAGTGGTCTAAAGCACCTGCTTAGGAAAGCTTAGGCAGCTGCAGGGACTGCGGTTTGGTCCCGGGCACCACATGCTGTGCCAGCCCTGCCCTCAGGGCAGGCTGAGCCAGCCATACAAATAAACAAACAAACAAAAGTTCTGAAACAAGAAATAAATAAATAAATACATAAATAAAAATCAATTAAAAAAGAAAGTTCCCCTCTGGTGGGAAAAATAATTACCAAATGTATAAATACACTTTGGGCAATAATAGTACTCCTTTTTATAATCAGAGCTATGATATATGTATATATATATATTTTTTTTTGAATAAGGCTGAAAACTTTAGTTTTAATTTTGTAAACTTCTTAAGCAGATAGCAAAAACTGATTTTTTACAGCCATCAGATCTAAAGCCATGTTTCTGTTTCCAGAGGTTACATGAAAAAGATCTATGATCCTACATTTGATTGAAATTTTGGCTGGCCAATGGAAACTCTGAGTATTTCATTTTGTTTACTTTTGGGCCCCTGGCTGATAGGCCCCTTATCCAGATTCTCCGAGATTATAAGGGTTGGCCATGCATATCAAGTTTGGAGCGGCATTCATTAACGCAATGTTTACCTTTTCCACATCTCAGACAAAGTCCCGGAGCAGTTTTTTTACTCTTACCTCCTTTTTTCTCTTTACCTTGTCCTTTTCTGCAATCTTTTTTCATATGACCCATTTTTCCATACTTAAAACATTTGGTATGATTTTGTTTTAAAAGAGACTGTAAGGCAGCTGCCAATAAATTAGCTTTGTATGGCCCTGAACCAATATCAGCACAGGCCTTAATATATTCTTCCAGTGATGCCACCTGTGCCTTTAAGGGATTCAGAGCTTTTTGACATTCCGTATTTGCATTCTTAAAAGTCAAAGTTTGTAACAATAAATCCCTCAGATCTGGTGCTCTCACTGTTTTGTGTATAGCTTCCCTTAATCAGAAGACAAAATCTATATATGGCTCCTTATTAGACTGGAAAACCTTAGCAAATGATTTTTGAGCATCCCCAGGTCTTTCCACTTTCTCCCATGCTCTCAAGCAACAAATGTGAGTTTGCACAATAGCCACATTATCCTATTGCAATTGGGCATGGATACCAACCCAGGCCCCTGACCCAGTGAGATGATCTGATGAAACATTAACTGGGGGATTTCGTCCCTTGTGAACCCTCTCTTGAGTATCTGCTTCATCTTTACACCAAGTTCTAAACTGCAAATATTGGCTTGGCTCTGAGATTGTACAGCACAACACTTCTCAATCATGAGGAATTAATCTATGCTCATTTGCTAATCCTCATATTAATCCAATCACATAGACTGAATGCATACCATAGGCCACAACAGCCTGCTTTAAATCTTTAATAACCTTGAACGTCAGAGGTTGGTGTTCCCACTGTACATAGGCCTGGGGAAACTGAGCATTTGGTGGGTGTTGAACCACCACAGGAAAAATACCCAAAGGGGCACAATAAACTTCAGGATCTCCCTGTTGTCTCCCCTTCTATAATAGCCTGAAATATCACACTTCTGTAAGCTTTTATGGGGACTTCCTTTCTTTCCTCATATGGAGGTGAAGGATTAAAAGATGGCAGTGGGGGCTGAATTTTTGTGAACTGAGATGGAGGAACTATAGGGGTAGAAACCTCTATTTTTTCAATCAGCTTAGAAATCAATTGTGATAATTGCTTTACCTGAGCTCGCAGCTCACAGACCTCACTCTTAGTTTCCTTTTGTTCTATATCCTCCAAATCCTCAGATTCTGAGGAGGTGGTTTGGAATGCCTTAAACGTCCTTTTAGGATTCAGCTCGTTCGATTCATCCCCACTATAAAGCATCGAGAAATTTAAAGAACCAACACACTTATTATTCCAGGGAGCACATTCATGTAGGGGGTCTTCAGAGGGTGCAACCTTAACATAATTATGCACCACAGAGACCCCTTGCTCTGTTTTTGTCCTTTTTGTTATGCTAGTATCCACATTTGAGAGTGAGGGAGGCAGAGGTCTTAAACAGATCTCATATGCAGATTTATATTTGTGCAGAGGCTGCTCTTGAGCCTTACTGATATCAGCATCTGAACCTGACCTGTTCAAATACTTTTTACACCCTATTGGGTCCAACTGCAATGGTTCCAAAGCCAAGGAAATTAAACTACAAAGAGACTATACATGAAAAGGAATTGATTCCCCACTTTGGTGAGCACTACTCAGCGCTCTCATAACTTGCTTCCAGGGCCCGGCAGGATGGCTCAGTGGTCTAAAGCACCTGCTTAGGAAAGCTTAGGTGGCTTTAGGGACCGCGGTTCGATCCCTGGCACCACGTGCTGTGCCAGCCCTGCCCTCAGGTCAGGCTGAGCTGGCCATAAAAACAAACAAACAAACAAACAAAAGTTCTCAAATAAGAAAAAATGAATAAATAAAAAATAACTTGCTTCCAAACTCTTAAGTTTAAAGCAGTCTTTCCCCTGGGCCAAAACCAACAACAATACATTTTTATAAGAGAAAATAATTCCTTGAAACTCTTAGGCTTCACTTTTACACCTGCTGTTTTGAGTAACATCCTAAGACAGACATACTCATTTTCTACTGAAGCGGAGTTTCCCATTACTCCAAGCTTTTGCTGGTGTTCTCGCCTACCCTGGGCGTACTTTTCCCAGTCGGTCAGGCCCCTCTTAACTCACCCCTGGTTGTCTTCCATGCCCTGAGTCGTGCCACTTGTTGTGATGTCCTGTGTCGGTGCCGAAAGGGAGGACGAAAAACCCGATGAATTTAGCTCGGAGGTCTCACTGAGATTTCTCTCTCTCGAAGTAAGTCTCGACCCACCTAAAAATTTTATTTTTATTGAATACTAAAGGACAGCCTATGGACTTTGTATAACTGCTTTGGAGAATGCAGACTAGAGACCACTACTTCTATCACCACTTACCTAACATCAGGTTAATACAAGCGCTAATTGAAAAAATTCCAAGCAGGAGATAAAACAACCCGTATCTTCCCAAATTAGGGAAGAAACAATGGTGGAGGAGCCATTAGAACAAGCTGTTTTCTGTCTCCCTGAATCCCAGGTTTCAGGTAACCCCAAGTAACCTATTACAGCTGTCTCTGGGCTTTGTTTATTATCTTTTACTATCTAAGATGTTAATTCCTTACCTTTACAAAATGCCTCTCCTTAGCTGGGCGTGGTGGCTCATGCCTGTAATCCCAGCACTTGGGAGGCTGAGGCAGGAGGATCGGTGCGAGTTCGAGATCAGCCTGGGCTACAAAAGTGAGCTCAAGGCCAACCTGAACTACTGCATAGTGAGACCCTGTCTCAAAAAGAAAAAAAAAAAAGCCTCTCCTTGGTACTGAATGTTTGAGTCAGTTCCTCCTATGTACGCTCGTTTTTTTTAAGTACCAAATATGCGT
>PVJA010052292.1:0-12465 GCA_004027025.1 Myocastor coypus
TAGTTGATTCAACCTATTGCTTATGGATGACCACTTTGATTTTCAGTATTTTATAGGTAACACTGACATACTAGCACACAGGAAGTAGATAAATACTAAGAAATATTACCTCCCCAAAATTTATATTTTTTGACTGGAAATAGTAAGAATTGGTTCTGAGTATTACAATAGACTTCTGAAAGCAGTATGGCTAGCTTTGCGGGTGGATATAACTTGGGACCACCCTTCCACTAAAGGACAATGCTGTTCTTATGGCAGTTTCCAGACAGTGAGAGAGTCCCACACTAATGGTATCTCAGATGAGCTACTCACTGTAAGTCACTTCCAAGAGAAGGGGGCCTTCTATATTCTGAATATAAAGGTCACTGCCACTTCATGTGAAGGCAACAGGTATTTCAGTAAGTAGCAAAACAAATTTCTCTTTGTTGTGAGACTGGGGTTTGAATTCACAACCTTGCACTTGCCTGGCAGGTACTTATGCCACAGAGCTATCTCCCCAGCCCCAACAAATTTCAATCTAAACTTATATCTGGTTAGTATGAATAAAATGGTCCAAAATGAACTGAAAAACCTAACAAGTTACATACATTGGGTATCCCTTACTTGAAATGCTGGGGGCTAAGTGTTTTATACTTTGGAGTTTTGGGGACTTCAGAATATAGGCATAGATATTATTGGCTGAATACCTTCAATTCAAAAACCCCAAAGCTGAAGTGCTTCACATTCTAAATCTTTGAGCATCATGTCAAGTTGAGAATGCTCAACCTGTACTGTGTTAAAACATGAAGTTCAAAATCAGTAGTTGAGAGAATCCCTTTATAAAAAAGACAGCAAGCTCCTGTGTGTTGCCTTGCAGATGGCACTATTCTGGAATAGGCGACAGCAAATCAGAATTTTGGTATTATTGTTACAATCTTTTTTCTCACATCTACATCATGATGATAAACTAAAGCTTTCATTTCCTGGGCACATTCTTCTCCATATAAAAGGGAAAACAAGGAACTTGTAGGGAGAGGAGGCTGAATAGCTAAGTGGCCTCCCACTTGGAGACATTTATATTCTGAAATAGTGTAGGTACTCAAAGGAGAATCTCTTGTGCTACATAGCCATCAAAAAGGCAAAGGATGTAATCCCAGCACTTGGGAAGCTGAAGGGGGAGGATTGGTGTGAGTTCGAGACCAGCCTGGGCTACAAAAGTGAGCTCAAGGCCAGCCTGAACTACATAGTGAGACCCTGTCTCAAAAAAAGACAAAAAAAATGGAATAACAAGTCCACTTGGGCAGTGAGAAGTCCTGTCATGACTGGATTTTTCAACAAGTTGACAAGCAGCTTCAAAACTTGAACCTTGGTGGTGACATTTCCAGTCATTAACACCTGGAACAGGTCTGCAGCAGAACCACTCAGCATGTACCAGTGCTCATTGGTGACCATCGTGTTTGTCAACAGTCTTAACCCAGCCAGCCACACAGCAGAATCCAGGGGACCAGACAAAACATCCTCACAGACTTGACAGATGAATGTCTTTATCCTGATTTGATTTTTAACATTCACACTCAGATTATTTCAAGCATTTAAAACTTTCTCTGTAATACTGTGGCTTAGACTGTTGACTGTATTTTATTTTTTAATCTTTTTTAAACTTTTTTTTATTACATTTTATAAGAAATAACAATGTGACAGTTTCAAAACATGTTAGTAGTACATTTCCAGTATTTGATACCATGCATAGCATTGTCCTCCTAGTAGTTATACAGGGCACATGGTGTAGACGTGATAATTTTTCTAATCATTGTTGGTTCAAAAAAATTTCTTCTCATTGAACTAAGAGGAAGTAGTTGTATACATAATCCAGTGTTCCATAACTGCAGTGGCTTATTGGCAAAACTGGCAATGTTGGAAGGTGTTGATTTATGCCTTTACAGCACAGCATACTAATCTAGCTTTACATTTTATGCCTCATGGTAAACTTTTCTGCTGAAAAAATAAATAAAATTTTAAAAAGCCGGACGTGGTGGTGCACACCTGTAATCCCAGCACTTGGGAGGCTGAGGCAGGAGGATTGGTGTGAGTTAAAGACAAGCCTGGGCTATAAAAGTGAGCTCAAGGTAAGCCTGAACTATACAACAAGACCCTGTCTCAAAAAGACAAAAAAATAAATAAAAATAAACTTTTCTGCTGAGTGGTTAAGGGCGATTTAAAACAAGACCTGTATAACAAAATGTGTAACTTTTGTATTTCCTATATTATGGCTGGCTCAGCATGCCCTGGGTTTGGGGCTGGCATAGCAACTCACCCAGATCCTCCTGCCTTAGCCTCCCAAGTGCTGGGACAGTGGAGATGGAACCACTGTCTCTGCAATTGCCTACGTTTGCCTAAGCAGGCACTTTAGACTGTTGAGCTATCTCACTGGCCATGGACTGTTGATTTTATTTCCAACAATTGGAATACCACCCAACTTACAAATAATAGCTTGGTTGGCTGAGAAGGCTACACTGTTACCCAGAGTAACCAAGGCTGTTTCAGTAATTGTAGGGCCCTCAGTTGACTCCAGCAGGTAAAGAAGTTTCTGAAGTTGTTCAGCACTTAAGACATCATTCTATGAGCCATTAGTTAAATCTTCTGCAGACCCTGAAGAACAGAACCTGCACTTGCTGCACCACAGGCAATGAGCCAGGCGATAGGGACAGAAACCGGCACCCACGCCCAGAACCAAGCCCACTGTCATCCAATCTGCAGCCCGTGCACCACCCCTGCTGCGCTGCATAACAGCTCAAGAAGGAACCAGTCTGAGGCCCTCCTCCTGGACATTGGCTGAGTTTTTTGTTTGGGGCATCTAATTATTTTATTCTTTATATATTCTAGAGATTCATATTCAAAGATTGCTTACCACTGTTGTTTTCTCTGTTGTGTAGAAGATCTTTAATTTGATATAATCTCATTTGATGATTCTTGGTATTATTTCTTATGCAATTAAGCTTCTGTTCACAAAGTCTTTGCCTATCCTTTGTGCCAAATCTTTACCTATTTTATCTTCTATCAGATTCCGTGTTTCTGCTTTTTGCATCTAGGTCTCTGATCCATTTTTTATTTGGTTACAGTATAGAGTTAAAAGGTGTATCTTTTCTCTTATGTATGTTTGACCCATTTGTCAAGATTTATCAATGCTGGTGAAAATATTTTTTTAATTTACTATATTTGCTTTGGAGTAGCAAAAAGTCTTCACTATTCCCAGTCATTAAAAAGGAAGTGGAGGCGGGGCATGAGAATTAAAATTGAACAACAAAGAAAATACAGAATAAGGGGAGGGACCATAATAGCTTAGCCAGCTTAAGTGTCTGCCTGGCAAGTGCAAGGTCCTAAACTCATCCCTGGTACAAAAAAAAAAAAAAAAAGGAGAGACAGGAAAAGCTCATTTTAGCAGTTTGGGTCCAACTATGTAATTGCATGCATAGCAGAAGACTAAGAGAGGAAAGGAAGGGAAAATGATTTTGAAAAATCACTTTCAGGGGCCTGGCGGGATGGCTCAGTGGTCTAAAGCGCCTGCTTGGGAAAGCTTGGGTGGCTTCAGGAACCACGGTTCAATCCCTGGCACCACATGCTGCACCAGCCCTGCCCTCAGGGCAGGCCGAGCCAGCCATAAAAATGAGTGAATAAACAAACAAAGGTTCTGAAACAAGAAAAAAAATAAATAAAATAAAAAATTCTTTTAAAAAAATCATTTTCAAATGATTGAAAGTAAAGGGCCAGCCAGATAGCTCAACAGACTAAAGTGCCTTCCTGGGGCATGCTGAGACAATGACTGAGATTGGGTGTTGGGGCACAGGTCAGTAATCCCAGCACCTGGAAGACTGAAAACTGGATGCTCACTATGAGTCTGATCTATGTAGTGAGACCCTCTAAAACCTGTACTAAATATGTAAGTAATAATAGTAATAGTACTACTACTAACAATAATAAAAATGACAACAGTAATTGAAATAGGGCCGGGAAGATAGCTCAGTGGAATAAGAACCTGCTTGGCAAGCACAAGGTGCTGAGTTTGATCCCCAATACCAAAAATAAAATAATGATACTGGGCGTGGTGGTGTGTGTCTGTAATCCCAGCCCTTGGGAGGTACAAACAGGAGGATCACTATGACTCAGTAGTGAGGCCCTAAAAAAATAAAATAAAATAATAATAATAATAATATAGCCTGTAATCCCAGCACTCGGGAGGCTGAGGCAGGAGGATTGGTGTGAGTTCGAGACCAGCCTGGGCTACAAAAGTGAGCTCAGGACCAGCCTCAACTGCACAGCGAGACCCTGTCTCAAAAAGACAAAAAAAAATAATAATAATAATAATAATATAATTATAATAATTGAAGGAAAAGTGAAAAAGAGTTTTTGTAAGTGGGAAGGGGAAAAAAGATTGAGGGAAGGAAGTCGAAGGGACAAAAGGAATAAAAATGTGTTTTGTCAATGTATAAATTCCCTTTGATGAATGTGATCATTATGTACTGTAAATAAGTACTGATAAAAATAAATAATTTTCAAAAGTAGTAGAAGATTGCTATTCTGGCTTATGGAGCTTAAAGTGCCCTTTGGAGAGTTACATGGGAGCTGAAATTATGGGCTCGCTGCTTAGGAAAGGTCCAAGGTGGAAATAAAACCTGTAAGTCATCAAACCAGAATTCACAAGATTTGTACAATGAGATGAATGGGGAACAGGACACCACATTTAAATAAGCTATGTAATAAAGAAAAATGTATAACTCAGGGATAAATGGAAAATGAATCAGCAATGGTATGCCAGAAAATAAAAATAAAAATCCCCAAGTGAAACTCATAGTAGAAGATTCAAGTGAAGCAGATGCTAGAGAATGTTTGGTTGTGATGGCAATTTAAGTTCCTCGTAAAATTTGGAAAGCCTGAAATAAGAATACAGTAAGTAGGCCAAAGTGAAAATGAGCAACTGGAGTATTTCTAGGGATATGTGTCTGTGTTACAATCTGCAGAGATAAGCTGAGAGAAATGTAAGTTACTTATAGACCAACAATAGATTCCCTCCCCTACACATTTTGGGTTTGATGTCTCAAGTGGCGTCCTCCAGAAGCTCTCTGAAACCACATCAGCTTGGAAAATCAAACAAACCTTTTTACTCTGTTTGTTTTTATCTTTTTGAGACACAGTCTCTCCACGCAGTTCAGGCTGGCCCTGAGCTCACTCTGTAGCTTAGGCTGATCTCAAACTGGCAACAACCCTCCTGTCTCAGCATCCCAAGTGCTGGCATTCACTACCATACCCAGCTTCAATGTGCACACTGCACATGCACTCTGAAAATATACACTGCACACACATACTGTACACACATTCTGCAAATATACATGGAGCACACTGCACATACTGCATGCACACACACACACTGCACACATATTCTGTAATATACTTCACACACACACTAAACATACACTGTGTACATACTTGGCACACTCACACAGTGCAATAGAGTCATAGCACATGCACACACAGCACATACATAAATTTAACACATATACACTTTATGTTTCAGTACTAGGTAACCAAAAAGGCTGTTTATTTCCAGGCTGATAATAAAGCAATGTGCATGGATGACAATCCATGAACCCTCTGCTTTAGAGTTCATGTGTTGTAAGAATTTAGTATGCTCTCTTTTAGGGACCCTTCAATCAGCATAACAAATAGTCCATCTTCAAATGGTAAGAGCAAGACCTGAGAACAATCTGTGCCAAATTCAGATGACAATAGCTTCTTATAATTTGGCTATATCCCTGCCAATTTTACCATATCTTCACACACACAGCCTTTCAAAAACTGTATACACCAGAAAAAAAAAAACTTGTAAGCCAGGCGTGAGCAGCGCATCCCTATAATCCCAGTACTTGGGAGACTGAGGCAGGAGGATCAGTGCGAGTTCGAGACCAGCCTTGGCTACAAAGGTGAGCTCAAGGCCAGCCTGAACTACATAGTGAGACCTTGTCTTAAAAAGAAAAGAAAAAAAAAGAAAACTTGTATAAATTTTCTAACACTAGTTTGTGTGTGCATGTGTGTGTGTGTGTGTGTGTGTGTGTGTGTGTGTGTGTGTGGTGCCAGGGATTGCACTCAGGACCTTGTGTTTATCAGGCAAGTGCTTATTCTACTGAGCTATCTCCCCAGCCCTCTAACACTAAATTTATTGAGATATCCTGAGGTTCATACAGGTGACCTCTGACAACTATAGTTACAAAAGGCAATCAGAGTGGTGGTCATTAACTTCCAAACACTTATTAGTATAGCAAACTGCCAAAATGAGTATACATTTTTTTGGCAGACTCTTGTGTTTTTCTCGTTTTATTTTTTCTTTCCCAGTTTAATTAATGAATGACAGGAAAGTTCCTAAACTACAGTGTAAAACAAGCTAAGAAATAAACATTTAACTTATCAAAGGTGGATTTATTTCTTGCTCTTGGAGGTGCACAATGAACTCTGAAATCACAGGTAAAGGGGAAAATAAATGGAAAGAGTTTGAGGCTACAGTTGCTGTGCCTTATTAATAAAGTCTACTGTGCAAAGATCTCTATTCAGTAACTGGGGACCAGGAGGGCAACTAAAAAATAATTTTTCCCATGTGAAGAAACAGACTTATACATGACAGTTGGAGATTTTGCTGAAAGAGCAGAGAAATTTCTAATTGGTAAACATAAAACAATCATAGGTTAATGTAGACATTTATTTGTCACTGGCTTATGTGACTTATTAGCAACAAATGTCCTCATGAAGATGCAAAGTTTCAATGGTTCCTTAATGAAACTAAAGTATGCCAAAGGAAGATATATCATGTAGTCGCTAAAATTCAAAATATACAAAATACTTAGCAGGATTACCTCTCTTTCTGTCAGTAGGGATGTGCCATATGGGTCTCTACACTGGTGTTTCCATTAGGGCAAATTCAGCAAGAAATGCCCTCACAAGAGAATGAATAAAGAAGAACAAAGAAGTTTTATTAAAGTCAGCCATCTGATGAGTCTAGCAAATCTGGCAATAAGCCAGGAATAATGTCAGCACCAGGCAGACTTTTTTTTTTTTTTCTGTACCAGGGATTGAACTCAGGACCCTGCACTTGCCAGGCAAGCGCTTATTCTACTGAACTCTCTCCCTGGCTCCACCAGGCAAACTTTGAATGCTTCTTAAATATTCTTTAGGTTTCCATGGTAATTACATCCTCACTTTACTTCATTTTCTAGAATTTACATGAATGTCACATAATTGTCACACACACAAAAAAAATAATTGCTACAAGGTTTACATTTCCCTGTAACTGTTGACCATCTGGCAGTCAGGTGACCATTGTGGGTTAATGTTTAGCCTCCTTCTCAATTTGTTTCTACTTTTATGGTTTTATGATTAGCTATGAGGGGAGGGAGTGAGGAGTGAGTTCATCTACAGTTTAAGTGGATTTAAGTGACTTGCTTTTAATAATGGAGTCAGAAAAGGAAAGTGGAATCTCTTTTGCCTTATCACTCCCCATTCAAAGACATACTTTCCTTTCTTAGGACACAAAGTTGTTCATATACTGCTGGCCTACTTTCTGTATCATATTCAAGGGACTCCTTGGGAACTATTCTTATTTCTTTTTCTCTATGGCTGGGACCAAATACTTGACACCCAAAATTAAGGAAGGAAAGGTCTATTTAGCTCACAGTTAGTAGAGGTTTCAGTTCATTCTCAGCTGTCTCCAAGGCAGAGTGGCACATGGGAGAGGGCAGCCATTCATGGCAGCAGAAAACAGCCAAGAGCAAAGGAAGAAGGGATGAGCAATGGCAGCAGCGACAGCAGTGGCAGAGGCAAACCTCTCTCCTTTCCTTCTACTGCCTTCAGGCTATCTGCCCCAGGGTGGGTGTAGCATTCACACTCCTAATCCCAGCAGTACAGAGACCCATAATCCCAGCCTTGGATCTTTAATTAATCACAAACCCTAGAAGCTACCCATTGGCTGCATGAGGCTTTGGGAGGGCACCTAGATACAAATCATAACAACCATCACTTGGCTCACACTGCTTTGGATCCTATTGTTAATGTAATTAACTATACATGGTCCAATGGTGAGGCTCACTATGATAGTTATTATTGGCCCTGCAATCCCAGCAGTGATGGAGGCTATCCCCAGGTGCCAACTGTTTAGCCTCTCATACCACCCTTGATTGTTATGTTCTCTTTTGCCTCTCTGTCCAACTTAGCAAGTATTTCAATGATAACTTCTGAGTTATTTGCATAGAAACAACATTCTTCTTTCAGGGCAGTACAAAGCCCCCTTTGTTCTGTGAAAAGCAGGTTAAGACCTCTTCTACTCCATAATACCACTACTGCCAGGGAATTAACTTGGTCCTATAGTTGTCTGACCACATTTTGAACTCCTGCCATACACTGTTCTCCACACAAAAATGTAAAAACATTATTTCTTTTTTTGTTTTTTTTTTTTATTTTTTTATTTTTGGTGGGACCAGGGTTCGAACTCACGACCTTGCACTTGCCCAGCAGGCACTTGTGCCTCGGAGCTATCTCCCCAGCCCCCAAAAACATTATTTCTATACTATAGGCCAATCTAGTAAGCTTTAGGTAACTCATTTCCAAGTAGGCTGCAGCACCTAACCCAAGGGACCCTGCTATGCTTATCCCAGCCAGTATTGGTAAAGATCTTGACCATGTCTGTTGGTTAGGGAACAGATGCCAAGTCTCTGGGCCCCCTTCGATAGTTGCTATCCAGGGAATGAGCATAACCTAAAAGGCAAGAGCCATATTGTAAAAAAAATAAAAAAAGAGCCGTGTTGTATGAATTTTTGTCTATAATCGAGAGACTTAAATAATCCATTAGTACAGAATAACCAGAACCCCTGAGGTACCCTATAAATGGAGTTTGTAAGACAGTTTGGCTACAGGTAACTTGGTTGTGTCCTCCCACACAAAACCTTCATTCTTATACAGTTTCTACCAGAAAAAGGGAACAGTGGTTTTTTTCTCCTCTCAAACAAAGAATGTTTGACAGATACACACAGACACACACACATACACATGCACATAGGCATACACATGCACTAACACATAAATAGAAACAAGCATTTGCACATACACCCACATTCAATGCATATGCACACATACATACTCATGTACATATACAGATGAAAACACACAAAGGCAAATGTACACATACATACATATACACATACATACCTATACACATGCATACATATAGAGACATACATGTGCACACATTACACACACACCCACTGCAGTCATACATTGCACATGCACTTAATGAACATACACACAAAGTTTACATAGACAGCACACTCACACAGTGCAATATAACTCACTGCACATGCAATCCTGAAACCCTGGGGGTTTGAGAAGGTTTTGAGTCACCAATTTTCAGACAACTGCTAATTTAAACTGAGGGTTCTATAGACTGGGCATGGTGGCATGTGCCTGTAATTCCAGCTCTTAGGAAACTGTAAACAGGCAGATCACTATAATCCAATCTAGTAGTGAGACCCTGAACACCCTGTAGATCCTTCCCTAAAAAAATAAAATAAAATAAGGGTTCTGAGATGGCTATGAATAAAAGAGGGCTCTGTCTTATGTACAGTTTATGTACTGGCTGGGACCTCATCTTCTCAGTGACAGGGCCTCCAAGGTCATGGGCTTCACTGATGGAAATCCTTTGGTCATACTTCCTGTTGGATTTTTTGAAACAGCCACCAGGTCGCTGACATCTCTGCAGAATATAACTCCTAGGCCTCTTGGCTCTTCCTATCCCATCCTGAATGGCTCTCTGCCATCAGTGGACATAAGAGTCTTCAGTGGAAAGAGAATATTTTTAGACTCCTGGACAGGCTACTCCAGTATGACCCAATTTCTATTCCTCAAAACAAGCTCATGGAAAGGCCTGAAGGGCATTAGAGGAGGAGGAACCCTCTTGTCTTCTCAACAAGTGGGACTTAACACAGGAAACAAAAAAACACAAGGGCTGGCAATATAGTCAGGATGAAGAGTTTGCCTAGTGAGCATGAGCCCTGGGTTTGAGGTCCAGCACAACAGAAAAAGAAAAAGAGGGTGGGAGTTGGGGTGCACAAGAGCAGGCAAAGGAATGCTTAGTGGTAAGGGTGAAACATGCTGGGCAGAGAAGACTGTGATATTTGGGGTAGGAATGAACACAGGCAAATTGCTAACCAAGCCCACCTTCTCTCACACTTGAGTAAGGAGGACAGAAACAAAATCAAGCTGCCTGGCAGGGTCTACACACTGGACTCAGAGAATAGGTCAAATGATTTTCTGGTGTTTTGAGGGTACTGGGACATGGGATTCCATAGGCCTGATGGGTTGTCTCTTACAGGAGGTTGGGGAGGATGGGTTGTCTAAAGGGCAGTGAGGAGACACAAAGCTTCAATGTGAAGAGAGATGGAGGATGGAGGGAGGTAGGAAGGAACCAGCTGGATTCTGTTTACAGTTTGCCCAGAGGGCTGCTGGTGGCAAAGGTATGCCACTGTTTTTTTTTTTTTTTTAAGAATTTTTTATTTTATTTATTTATTTATTTTTTGTTTCAGAACCTTTGTTTGTTTATTCACTCATTTTTATGGCCAGCTTAGCCCGCCTCGATGGCAGGGCTGGCGCAGCATGTGGTGCCAGGGATAGAACCGCGGTCCCTGAAGCTGCCCAAGCTTTCCCAAGCAGGCGCTTTAGACCACTGAGCCATCCCGCCGGGCCCTGTTTGTTTTCAAAGAGAATAAAAAATAGTTTTTTTTAAAAAAAGTATTAGAAATGATACAGAATTTCACCAAACACAAAGATTCAGCGATGGTTGTTATACTACATAGTATTGTCTTCAAATTATTTGTTCAAATTATGTAGCTGGTATGTTACCAGATATAAGCATACAAAAACTGGTTTTTAAAAAGTTATAAGAAATCAAAAAGGAGAAGTGAAAGAATTTAAGCATTAACTGCTCCATCCAATAAATAATACAGGGGCCCGGCGGGATGGCTCAGTGGTCTAAAGCGCCTGCTTGGGAAAGCTTGGGCGGCTTCAGGGACTGCGGTTCGATCCCCAGCACCATATGCTGCACCAGCCCTGCCCTCGGGGAGGGCTGAGCCGGCCATAAAAAATGAGTGAATAAACAAAGGTTCTCAGACAAGAAAAAAATAAATAAATAAAATTTAAAAATTCTTAAACATTTAAAAAAATAATACAATTGCCTAAGCTATCATATATATATATATATATATATATATATATATATATATATATATATGAATAAATATAGTTTCCCTTTCTTTTGTCTTTTTCCTCATTCCAGTTATCGCTACCCTTCAACAGATTTCTTTCCTTTTCTATTGTAACTTTCAGATTTTATTTATTCTTTCAGGTTCTTATATTAGCAAGACAATATATTTACACATGTGGATCTACTTTATTTCACTTATGAGTATGGTCTCTAGTTGTATCCATTCACCTGTAAAAGCCTCAAGTTTATCTTTTTTATAGCTGAGTAACACTCCATTGTGTAAAAATACTGCATCTTTTTTTAAATGTATTTTGTACAAGATCTCACTATGCAGCTCAGACTCCTAGTGATCATCCTGTTTTCAGTCTCTCCAGAACTGGGATTACAGGCATGTGCCACCATGCCTGGATTCAGTGGCTGGCTCAGTGCACCTGGGATGGGGCTGGCATAGCATGTGATGCCAAGGATCAAACCCTGGTCTCTCCACTTGCCTAAGCAGCACTTAGTCTGCTGAGCTACCTTGCCCACCCAGAATACCATATCTTTTTTTTTTTTTTTTAGTATTTTAGGGAAGGATCTTCAGGGTCTCACTACTAAATAGGACTAGTAGTGATCCACCTGCTTATAGCCTCCCAACAGCTGGGATTACATGCAAGCACCACCATGCCCAGTCTCAATTGCCATCTCAGTGCACTCCAGGGGTGGGCCCAGTACAGCAGGCCTGGGAATTGAACCCCCAACCCCCGTGCCTGCTTGTAGGCACTTTAATCCACTGATCTGTTTGGCCAGACCAACATCTTTTTTATCTATTCCTCAATTGATGGGTATATGACTTGCTTTCAGGTTGTAACTATGACAAATTGTGCTGATATAAATATAGGAGCACATATATTGCTGTGATATAATGTTTTCAGTTCTTCTAGAAAAATATCCATGAGGGGAATACCTGTGTTGAATGAGATTTCCAATTCTAGCTTTTTGACAAATCTCCACACTGATTTCCATAATGGAAATAGTAAGTGTTGGTGATCTTCTGAATTTCTATAGGATTTGTAGTGATTTCAGACTTTTCATTCCTTATTTCAAGGATTTGAATTTTTCTTTCCTTTTTTGATAAGATTGGCTAGGGTTTATCAATTTTATTTATTCTTTCAAAGAACTAACTCTTTGATGGATGAATTCTTTGGGTTTTT